>OMKI01036115.1:5692-23854 GCA_900302315.1 Phycis blennoides
TGGGGTTATGGGCTGCTTGTTGCAGACCCCCCCCCCCCCCCATCCGCCACTCAAGATGTCCGCCACCTAACCCTTAGGCCTCCTTTAAGCTAGCGGCCCATGACCCCTCCCTGCTCCTCAATGTCATGCATCCAAAACAGAAGCCCCCCCCCAGTCTCAAAAGAAGCTAAAGGTGCTTCGGTGCCACCAAGTCCAAAGTCTTGACGTATATCATGTTGTTTCCTCGTGCCAGGTCTGTTCGGTGGTGCCGGTGTGGGCAAGACCGTGTTGATCATGGAGCTGATCAACAACGTGGCCAAGGCCCACGGTGGTTACTCGGTGTTCGCCGGCGTGGGCGAGCGCACCCGCGAGGGCAACGACTTGTACCACGAGATGATCGAGTCCGGCGTCATCAACCTCAAGGACACCACCTCCAAGGTGCCCGTGGGGCGTCGGCCTGTCCTGAATAACACGTGTACATTCTTGGCATTAGTGCCCCGCCCCCAAAGGGAACCGCTATATCTGGCGGCGTGCATGCCTCTCGCAACCGTGCTACACGGGACCACTTGCCATTTGTCTATTTTTATTTTTAATTTTTGTGTACTTTAACGAATGTGCTCTGCTTCCACCACCAGGTGGCGCTGGTGTACGGCCAGATGAACGAGCCCCCAGGCGCCCGTGCTCGCGTGGCCCTGACAGGCCTCACCGTGGCCGAGTACTTCCGTGACCAGGAGGGTCAGGACGTGCTGCTCTTCATTGACAACATCTTCCGCTTCACCCAGGCCGGCTCCGAGGTCAGTCCCGGCCCAGAGCCGCGCCACTCTAATTCCAGCAGGGTGCCGTCTGCGTTAACGCGTCTGCGCACGTTTCCTCAGGAAGATTTCTCGTCTTTGTTTGGTTGGGGCATTGATCGTACGAGTCAACTGTCACCAACCGTTTTTTTTGTTTTACAGGAAAACAAATTATACGGTATACGATGTCCAAATAAAAACAAAGGGTAACAAAATGGTAAAGCCCACAGGGCAACATAAATCAAAAACGCATCCATACAACAGTTTTGTGACCGTTAATGGTGTTTTTATTTATTTATTTATTTTTTGTTATGACAGTTGAATATTTGTCTAGTTTATTGGACTGAAGCAGTGGGGAAAAAATATGAAGTGAACAACAAATGTAAAAACAAAACCACTGAAGTGAACTACAAATATGGTTCCCGTTAAGTGTCTGACGCTGACTGTAGTTCCCCTCCTGTTCCGACCAGGTGTCTGCCCTTCTGGGTCGTATCCCCTCTGCTGTGGGCTACCAGCCCACCCTGGCCACCGACATGGGAACCATGCAGGAGAGGATCACCACCACAAGGAAGGGCTCCATCACATCTGTCCAGGTGAGGGGCTGTCGGTTTGTGTAGTTTCCTTTTTTTTTTTTTTTTTTTTTTTGTAAAATGCACTTAACTATGCATATAAAGCTGTAATGTCTAAATGTTGAAAATGACAGTACAAAGAGCACTTATTGTGAAAAAGGCAATAAAAAAAATATCTTGTATTAAAACGAATTAAGGTTTCTTATGTGAAATGTCCACACGTGCCAGAGTTAAATGGCTTGACATTCACAATTTTCCATTAGGTAATAAAGTCTTTAGTTTTTATTATAGCCCTGAGGAGTGACTCCATCAGTTGGATGGATTACCACGACACTGCTAATGTACTGCAATGTTATCGTCTGCAAAACAAAGTCTAAGATGAACTATCAAGGGATAGTTTATTATTCCATAAATGAAATACTTGAACTTTTACTCTATTTTTATATCGCAAAACATTTTTAACTGCCGTTTTGCGCCCTCCCCCAGGCTATCTACGTGCCCGCTGATGATCTGACTGATCCCGCCCCCGCCACCACCTTCGCCCATCTGGACGCCACCACCGTGCTGTCCCGTGCCATCGCTGAGCTGGGCATCTACCCCGCTGTGGACCCCCTGGACTCCACCTCCCGTATCATGGACCCCAACATCGTGGGCTCTGAGCACTATGATGTCGCCCGTGGCGTGCAGAAGATCCTCCAGGTGCGTTTACCCAGCATGCACTGCTTTTTTTTGTGTGACATCGAATTTCTGCTTGCCAATGGAGATTATATATATTATTTTGTTCACTATGAATGTTATTTGTTTCATTACTAAACACAAATGTAGTATTTTAATCCAAACCTACAGTGGTGCTTGTGCAAGAGTGATTATGGTCAGCGGTCTTCAATAAAAACATTTCTCTTCCCCAGGACTACAAGTCCCTTCAAGACATCATCGCCATCCTGGGTATGGATGAGTTGTCTGAGGAGGACAAGCTGACTGTGGCCCGCGCCCGTAAGATCCAGCGTTTCCTCTCCCAGCCCTTCCAGGTGGCCGAGGTCTTCACCGGTCACATGGGCAAGCTGGTGCCCCTCAAGGAGACCATCAAGGGCTTCCAGAGCATCCTGGGCGGTACGTAGCCGCCGCCACCGCCGCCACTAGCCTCAGCCCAAGTCTGTTAGCTTAGCAAGAGGGAAGAAGGGATTGCTGATAATGGGGTCTAAAAAGGGCGCTTATTTAATGTGTTGCGCAGCCGTTGCACCCCATTTTGTCACTCGGCCCTCCTATAGAGACATCACAGGTGGATCAATGTAACCGTTGGTTACGTCCACTGGGCCTGGTAACTGTGAAATACCTTGAAAGTGCCCTCCCTTGAAGGTCACCATGTAGTGGTTGTTCCTCGGCTCTTGGTTTGTACGCGCCACCGGCGTGCTCGGATTTCAATCGGGGACAAGGATTTATCCCTGCTCGCCTTTTCTTTTTTTTTTCTTTTTTCTTTTTTTATAATTAGCCGTCGACCGGGGGAGACTCTTGACATTTTCACGGTTTTATATGGTTACGTCTTCGCACCCCTTCAGGCCTTGTGTAATTGGTTCCTCTTGTTGTTCCACAGGCGAGTACGATGCCCTGCCAGAGCAGGCCTTCTACATGGTGGGCCCCATCGAGGAGGTCATCGAGAAGGCTGCCAAGATGGCCGAAGACCTTGCATAAACCTAGAGGATATAACTGTTGTGGGGTGGGGGGTGGTGGGTGGTGGGGAGGAGTGTATGGTATGCAAGACTGGGGGGGAAGGGCCAGAGTTACTCCTCGACTAGGAGCACTTGTGGGTTTGTAAAACACGCTGCATAAAATGTACCTGTCATCCTGAAAAGTTCTATTTAAATGTTTCCAATGGAAGATGGAATAAAGATCTGTCTACATCAAAAGAATGTTCCGCGTCAACTGGTTTCTAGATTGTTGGCTGTTGTTGTTCCCATGGGTGTAACTGTCTGCGTCCGTTTTGACCGCTAGGTGGCAGCATTGAGCCACACTGTGCTTCCCGTACCTGTTTTGCAGCTTGACTACCACAAATGAAATAAAGACTGTTGACAGAATTGTTTCATGGCTTTCTGTGGGTCACACTGCTTTATGCATCAGGATAAGTCCATGGCTTCCCCATTATTAAAGGTTCAGCCATAGGCCTGTGTTGTATATTTACATTGCTTTGTATAGTTATGTTTTTGCGATCAAACTAATTGGGGACAAACTACAGCCCAAATGGTAGGCTGGAACACTTAATTGAGCTATATTTGCACATAGGTGGGGCTCCAACTTGAAGCATTAACAACAATGATCTGAGAAATTGCAATCTGAATTTGATTAGAATTCAGCATTACCTCGACTCGCCTATAGGTGGTGCTGTGCAGTTGAAAGTGGTTTCAAAATGGACCTTTCAATACACTGATACGTCCCACCAGATTTGATGGTCTATGTATTTTTGGTTCGGGAATCTTGCCCAAGGACGCCTACATGTAGCTACACATTGGGGTTTGAGCACAGAACGAACCGTTCTGCTGGGAGTCCAATGGCCACCAAGTAGACTCCTTCACCCTTTACCTCACAAGAACCTGATGTTTGACCTCACATGCTACCCTGTACGACCCCCGCACGACCCCCGCATCATTATTTACGTGAAACAATACAAAGTGCCGTTTCAATATTTTAGTCCGCACTGACTTATATTGATTTGAAAAGTGATTTACAAGCAATGAACGTGTCCTTGAACTCTCTGTGGGAAATGCATGGTCACAGTCTGGCTTTATTTCATCATCACTTTACACATTGATAATCCTTTCAAGGCCAAGAAGATAGAGAGCTTTCCGCTATCGTGATATTGATTTGCCCCAGACTTTGCCCACTAAACTGCCTTTTTTGCCTTGTTTTAGTGTTGCGGTTGCACTGATATAAACGATGACACAATAACAGGTAAATGCTTGATACAAAAACACTACAAGTCTTTGCTTACAGAGGAGACGCATGTATAATTTGTTTCATCCAACAAATATATTGATGGCCGATGAGCAAAATGTATCTGCAAAATGATCCAGAAAACGTGGGCAAAAACTAAACCTATCTGCGAGGCACTAATTCCTGGTCGGTATTGTTAAGGCATAATGTAGTAATATAGTCCAAAAACTATTATATTGGGCATCCTTAAAAAATATCATTCTGCATGAACATAGCATGTTTTGTTTTTGTTTTCTCAATAAAGTGGGCAGCACAGAAAAACAGGCGGCATAGCTCAGTGGGTACAGCGGGTTGTCCACTAACCGAAGGGTTGGCGGTTCAATCCCAATGACGAACCCCACAAATGTAGGGTTAGGGTTAGTACATGATTGTAAGTCGCTTTGGACAAAAGCGTCTGCTAAATGCCCTTCTTCTTCAAGTGGATTTTTCAGACAGGAGTTTTTGCTCTTCAGCCATCGATATGTAAAATTACAGGCACTGTTTGTTTTAGCTGTCAGCCTAGACACGGTCTCAACATCACACCGCTCTGCCGAGAAAGGCCTTTGCAGGCAGAGTTTCGTGGCTCTGCGGTGTTATTTGACCGCCTTCGCCGGGGGAATGGCGCGGCTGAGGAGCACCCAGTCGGTGAGGCAGCTCGGCATGTAGGACAGAGGCAGCCAGAACAGCTTGGCATCCCAGCCCGGGGAGTAGCGTTTCCGCGGTGTTACCGCGGCGACGGCGTGCTCCATGCAGCGCACCACCTTCATCAGGTCCGCGTCGGCCATTTTGGGGACCTCTCTGATGATGTGCTCCACTGGAGAAACATACACAAGGAGGAGGGTCCTTCACTGCGTGTCTCAACGGCCTCTCTTGAATAAAAGTAAATATGTTGCACAATGCGAGAGCTTACAGAAGTGATGTGACAATCAGAATACAACGAGGGGCCTTGAACACCAATCTGAACTCGGATGTTTACATTTTCACTTGGCTCGAATGTCCCAGAAAAAAAAAAAGCACATGAGATTGTTGAAAAATGTCAAGCTATGTTGAAATCTTCACTCATAGATTATATTCACATCCGTCTCCTGAATGTGACGTCAGAGCAAAGGCATTCACAAAGATACATTGACAGCTGCAAACTTCTTATCAAGCCTTTACTCACATAGGCCCACATGTTCTTTTAACTTGAGTCATTTTGCAGTACGCCACAACTCCTGTGATCACAACCCCTCGAATCAGTCACTGAAACTTCACAAATGTGCTCCCAAAGTGATGAATCTGTGGACCAGCTCCACCACGCCAGACCTAGTCCAGCTGATTGGGCCAATCCACCCGGTTATGGGTAGGGTTACGGCAACCCAGTTACCAGAAGTAAATGTTGGCATTTGTACTTTTCTGCAAACCCACTATGGCCATCATTACATTTTCGGTGACGTGCATATTTCCTGTATTTTATACACGAACATCACAACATGTTCATCACACAACGCAGTATCCCTAGAAATTATTGGTAGCCTGGTTCCTGTGATAAGAGTGGGACGCTACAATTACGTTCATTAATGTTTACAATGTAAGCACAGTTCATGTTGCAAACGAGTTCATGAGTTCTATGTGTCATTTATACAGACCCAGATTAGGATTAATCGCTTTAATAGTGCACTTCAGTCATTCACTAATTTAAAAGATAAATGAACATGCTGGCAGCTGAGCAGATGCAAGTTGTTTTGTTTGTTTTAGAATGAGCTAGCTACGCTGGCTAGGGAATAAGACACCTATTCTAAGGTACCCTTTGAAGCCAAACCGCAATTAAAGCACTTTAATTTAATTAATAAATGACTGAAGTAATCAATGTGACTAGTTTTTTTTTTCTGAGTGCTAGTTGTGTCACAAAGAATTGGTAGCCTGGACATATTTGGTAATGACACAGCTGACAACTTATTCATTAAAGCAAACACCAAGCTCATTGTCTTCAGTGAGGCACGTTTCTAAAGACACTGTTCATTGATTTATCTCATCACGTTAAGTGTCCAGTCAAATGCAGGCAAACCTTAAGCCTCTCTCACACATTCATAGTGAATGAGACACAGACAAATTATTTCCACTCCCTCGCTTCCACAGCTACAAGTTAAGGTTTTGCAACACATTTATCACGAAAAGTTGTAGTTGTTGCAAAAGGGGCACAGGTTTATCACTTTGTTATGCAGGGAGCACATGTGTGAAGTTGCAGTGATTCGAGAGGCTGTAATCATGGGGTTTTTGCTGTACTGGAAAGTGGACTGACTGAGTAAACGTTGGATAACAACTTTGCAGCTGTCATCATATTTATGTAAATATCAAACAACATGTTTCTGAATATCTTTTCTGTGACTCCACATTCAGAAAATGGCTGTGTGAATATTTTCTCGAGGTGAAATTGGTAACAAACAAGTTTCAGTTTTTCTACAAGCGCTCCTGCCGTACATTTTTTCCAGTGACGTTAAATTCAGCTCACAGGTGTGTTAATATTTACTTCAACTGACAGTCAAACGACTCGCATCAAGTCTCCAAGCTCACACGCCTTGCAGCGTGTATACCATCATGCTCTTGTTTGGTGGCTGTAAGCATGTTTAGAGAAAAAACATTAGCTTTTGTCACACATTTTTCACACACAAACAAACCCAGTTGTTTTTCCAACAACTGGGTTTTCTTGACAACGCAGCAACAATGTGCTCAAAGAATATTTAAATTTCAGCTGATTAGGTTGACAAAAAACTCAGTAACGTTACGGATGAAAGTATCTTATATCTAATCACTATTAATTCCTTCCTGCTGCAGTCAGACTCTTCAATCAGCACTGCTCACGATAAACAATCACACTCATCTGATACATCTCATTCAGTACATTTCACTGTACAATGTATTTATATCTATATATGTTTATATAAATATCTTTTTTATTGTTTATAGATTTTCCAGTGCAATATCTTAAAATATACGTCCTTGTTGTGCTTGATCTTATTCTGTAATTAAACTGTTTCTATATTCTTGCATCTAAACTGCTAAGAATGTCACTATAAATGTCCCCATTTGTTGGACAAATAAAGGGTTTTCTTATCTCTTATCTCCAATAACTCTTGTCTTAGTGGACTAAACCACCCTGTGGTGTCGCATGATTGGAAAATAACGTAGGACAGCAGTGGTTCACTCCCCTGAAGTGGTTCATTCCAATATGCACGGAGGAATGTTGATAATCTCCCTTATTCTCACACGGTAATGAGAATGCATTGTTCACCCGACTGCAATATTTGATCGAGTCCTGGGGCCGAAGTACAGCACCTCCACGGGTGGAGGTGGGGGGGGGGGTGCATGTCGTGGGTTTTCAGTGTGTGTGTGGCGTGGGGTTTCAGTGTGTGTTTTCAGTGTGACGACCACGAGTCCCGGATTACCTTTCTGCAGGTAGTCGTGTCCGTAGTCGTCCCGGACCTCCTGGGGCATCTTGGCCCAGATCTTCTGGTTGCTCTGCCAGTGGGCCTCGTAGGCGGTGACGGCGGTCCTGAAGAACCCGGGCTCGATGGCGCACACCTTCACCCCGAACGGCTTCATGTTGAGTCTGGGAAAAACATGTTTTTTTTCCAGACTGTAGCCTTGGACTGCAGACTGTAGCGTGGTTGCACAGCAACGCACGTACACCACGGGAAGAGAAACGGTCCACAGGAATGTCTCGCCACTAACGCAGGCACCGAAATGGTATCGGGCCCAGGACAGCTCTGTGTATCCCACACAGGACATGCTTAGGATATTCATGGTACATTTTATAGGCCCAAGTAGTTCCATAGACATGCAATAGGATGGAGGAGGTAGGAAACAGTTCTGGCAGTTTTCTGTGACTGGGGAATTGCATAGCTGGTACAGGAAATGAAAGCGGCTAATATTTTTTCAGGTCAGCCAGCTGGGATTCACTGCCAGGAACGTTAAGAGGTGTGTTATTTGATTGGATGCTGATGAGACCTCTTGAGATTTGATTGGAACAATAACTAAGTGGGGGTGAGACCGTTGCTAGTCTCACAAATCCCTCTTTAGATAAATATCTAGTACTTCTAATAGAGTTTCATATCTACACTCTGATTGCAGCCGAGCTGAAATCTGGGTGAATGGGGAAATTCGCTTTCTTTGCTTCATATTTGTTTGGACCAACAAAATAACAAACCTAATTGCGAAAAAAAATAAATAAAAAAAAGCTACAAAGTAAAATGATGGCTCGGAAATTAAAAAACAGAATTGCTCATGTGAACTAAATTAGCAAATTGGAAGGTACTTTGACTTTGTATTTCTGTGGCCCATGCTGTGCTCCAACCTCAGGCTGTCGTTGAAGGACTCCACGCCATACTTGGAGATGCAGTAGGCGCCGCCGGTGGGACTGATTCTGCCAAACACGCTCGCCACGTTCACCACGCGCCCCCGCGCCTTCTTGATGAGCTGCAGCACGCTCAGCGTCACGGCAACAACCCCATCCATGTTGACCTCCATCATGACCCTGTAGTCCTCGAAGCTCAGCCAATCCCAGGGCGCCGAGGGCGTAGCCACTCCAGCGTTGTTCACCACTGCCCACAGACCTGAGGAGCACAAACCAACATCAGACGCGGTCACGGCCACCCCCCCCCCCCCGGTGAAACAATGCGGCCCAGATTTCTGCACAGGCGCTTCTTGTTTTCGTAGGGATTGCCACTTTATAATTGTTCTTTGTACCGTAGCACTTAGCATCTTAGGCCAGAGATGTTGTATACCGGCAACGGTTAACCTGGCAATTGGAACGCTTGAAACTTGTTCCGGTGACTTTCTTACTGTGTTAGCAGCAATGTTTCACCTTACTTATGACAAATGCACTTTTTGTAAGTTGCTTTGGATAAAAGCGTCTGCTTAAATGCCCTCAATGTAAATGTAAATGACACCTGAATTCCAGGGGTCACTGTTTCCTGGTTCAAAAGGTGATACTGGTGGTCACGATGAACACACGTCGAACAGCAACCACCGGGGAACTCAACGCACCACGCTCTCCCACTTTGTCCTTGATCAGGGCCGCCACCTTGGCGATGCTCTCCAGGCTGCGGACGTTGAGGTGCGCGGTGGTCATCCTGGCGGAGCAGCGCTTCCGCAGCTCCTCCTCGCCCTTCTCCGTGAAGCAGCCGGCGATAACGCTGAAGCCCAGCGAGTCCAGGTGGCACGCCAGCATGTTGCCGAAGCCCGAGTCGCAGCCCGTCACATACACGTGCTTGGCGGCCTTGTCGGACACGCGTGGCAACTCCCGGACCCAGCGGTACAGGAAGTAGAAGGCAACCGCGCCCAGGACGTACAGGTACATGGCTAAACTGCCGGGGAAACGAGAGGGATTGGACACACGTTTGAAGATGTATGTGTTTGTTTTTATGTTGACCATTTTTCCTTTTGGAGATTTGGAGATCAAATATGTCACATCGTTGTGGTTGGTAAATAACCAGCATAGTGCAAGAGTATCAGCACTAGAGTAGTTGCACTACAACAACGAACAGTAGACAAAGGTGTGGAGCTCTCACAGTGCACACTGATGACCGGGACTGAACTTGGTCACACAATGCCGCCATGCATCTGCACACTGCAGGTGCACCCACGGTTCACTCAGAAGACATTCCCAACATTCCCAACATTATCCCAATGTTCTAGACTTTCTTCAGCTGTTGCCACACAAAACGTTTGCACCCGATCAACATTATATTCGCATCCATTTGTTTATACGAACAAAATAGAACTATCGAATGACTACAGCTTGTAAATCAGTGGCCTTCCATGACCTCAAATGCTTATCAGTGGACCCTGCTGGGGGCGGTTGACTGATAGTGTAAGTAGGAGTTCAGTTTTAAAGTAGGAGTTTACAATTAAGTGGGAGAAGGGGCAGACATTGAGGGAACATGAGGGCTGATCCTTCCTTCAATGGAAGTGTTCTCCAGTGTAAAGGCTATCACGTAGCTGTGTATACCAAAAATGGTGTATAAAGTGTAGGCCTGTAGTAGCAGATTGGACGGTGGATATTCCATCAATGTTTGACTATGATTATAACTGTTTGCGTAAGCCATCCTAGATAGACACAGGGATGAATAGAATTGGCATGACACGCTAGAACTGTACTTTATTTATTTATTCATTATATTAGGCCTTGTCCTTATACTAGGATTGTTTACTGTCGTGCACCAACCACCAAGTCAAATTCCTTGTATGTGCTAGTACTTGGCAATAAACAACTTTCTGACTCCCAATAAAAAAGCGTTATCTTAGTTTCACTCATTCATTAGTTTCTAGCACATTTTTGTTTTGCTTTTCCAACATGTTTTGCTGGTGCCACTGTGGCTCGAATGTGAATGGTCTCTAGTGTCCCGGTTTGACTGGCAGTCCCGATTTTGAGTCTCGTGTCCCGAGTCCCGACAAAAGCACGTTGGGACGCTAAAGTGTCCCGGTTTTCACGATGCAACATGACACTGCGCTGGCACAGCGCCAGCGTAGCCTACATTATCTTATTATAGCACAATAAAGTTAAAGCATACAGCGAGTTTTCGCGGGGGTGCGTGCGTGTGTCCGCAAACATGCTATCGGCCTGTCAGTGAGCCGTGGCTGCGCTCTGCGGTCAACGTTACAATGTATCGTTACGTTCGATTTGCGGTCGCTTTGCGGTCCTCAGCATTACAATGTATCTGTATGCAATGTTACAACAAAATGTATCAGGTTTTATCGGCTTTTCTTTACCTACTGAGAGTAAAGTCCTATCGAACACATCTATGCCATGGTTATAACTATTGAGATGTTCTCTTTCACACACACACACACACACACACACACACACACACACACACACACACGCGCACACGCACACGCACACACACGCACACACACACACACACACACACACACACACACACACACACACACACACACACACACACACACTGCACTTCTTTGTTTCAAATCAATAAATGCTGTCTTGATTATTCCCATTTTCAAAGTCCGACATTCATTCATGTAATGGGGTATGTGTGTGCGCGAACGCGCATTATGGCCACGGACAACCTCACAATAAGTAGCCTAATCTCGAGGGATGATGGATAAATCTATTCGTTTGTTTTGAACCTTTGGACTCTTTATCTCCCCATCTTCTTAGCAAGCGCCGGACAGGCAAGCACCCATGCACTTCCTGAAGTTGAGCACTTCTTATCAGAGACGTTGGTCTTTTAAAACGATTGAGACCCCCCTCTCCCGCTCGACGATTGAGACCTGAGTCTATGGTTGCAGAAATTGATTTTACGGTATCCTATGTTTGCAGGTGTTTTCGAAATCGAACCATAGATCGTGGTCGTTCGTGGAGATGTTGTTGTGGTTGGCGATTACTTCTCGTCTGATCTCAGTCAAGGTTATGCCAAAACGTTCACAACTATTGTGTATATACTCTAGTACAAATAACAGTTTAAAATGTCTTCATAGGCGTCCATCTATTCCGATAAATGGGCTACGTATGAGACAATATATTGGCTATAGCTGTAAAATGTTACAAATAATAATACAAATAAATGAACATTGTTCATTCTGAGGATCCTGGTTTTTGGTCTCGTTCTTTCATAAAAAAAATCTGAAACAGACGCTGTAGTGAAACGAGCATGCTTACCTCCTGCTGAACTACAGCCTAGTCTGGTGAAGAGCGCACAACAACCACAGCTCTAACTTGTGAAGCGTAACGGGACGCTGTATCTCCTGTAGGCTGGCCGAACGCTTTGGGTGAACGGGGCGTTCCACTTTCTGTACTTTTTTCTTTGTGAAGGGTGAACACAAAACTTGGAAAAAGAAAGTTCTACGATAAAAGTGTACACCAGGTGGCAGCAACGTAGCAGACTCGAATCGGACTATTTTGTCTGCTCTGATCATACAACGAAACAGCAATTCTATACGCGAATTGACACCAATTGAGTAAAAATATATTTTAGGCCCACGCTTAGTGTTTGACTCAACGCTTCACGCACTTTAGGTTTGCAGCGATGACAGTCTTAATTGGTTATTCACAGTGGATCAATCATATGTTAGTTGTTCAGCTGCCGTTTAACTGATTAGACATGACGATCAAACGTGTTTAATAGGCCCACACGTGCTCAAGGGCGAACTCAACCGGTGCTGTTTATTTGCCTTTGCACGCACATGCGTACTTGCTCGGAGCAAAGTCAGTCAAAAAAAAAAAGGGTGTCTGTGTGTGAATGTGTGCGCCTGCGCCCACTATGGAGGTAGATTTGAGTTGACATTATTTGCGTGAAAAGAATGTCAATCCCTGCATGCATTTGTTTATCTGTAAATATAAAACCTTGCATGTGGAAATCAGTTCTACGTGTGGGCTGAATCGACTTTTTGGACAGCGGAGACATCATTCTTTTTATTTTATAAATATATATATATATATATTGCCTATTCTGAACAATTAGGTCGTTTACTAGTTGGTTGTGTTCACAATTCAATCAGAGATACTTGTTGCAAAAATAATGATTGTTACTACGTTTGGCAATAGGGCTTGTACATCCGAATGCATTACTGGAGTTTGTGTTTATACTCCACCATTTTGTGATGAATCTGGTTGTAGTGCAATGGAAAATTACAAATAAACGTAACCAACAACAACCATCAACAAAACTTTGTTTTGCCAAATCTCCCATGAGGATTGCCAAGGCAGTTCAAAACACAACACTGTAGCCCCATAATGACAAATAATTTCACGATGAATAACTAAACAATGACCAAAACACCATTACTACCACTGACATTCCTACACTCCCATCCTTGTGAAGGACTCCTCCACCACCTCATAGCTGAAAATGACCTGGGCATACCTGTAGTCAATGCAGATTGATAGTGATTAGAGTAATATTGCAATATTGCAAGTAATATTGAATGAATTATATGTCAATAAAATCCCAAAATATAACATAGATATTGAACAAATTAAAAATGCTAGTGGACCGGTACCTGGCTTTGTTTACATGCCATGCTGCCATGCTGTTTTATACTTGTAAGCTATGACCGATTGCTTTACAGACAAAATAACTAAATACAATCTATAAATGTATCAAGGAAACTCATCATTTGACACTTGGCTTGGCGCTGTGGAAGAGGTTGTTTGTTTGGACGTGAAACAACACTTGGACAGAAAAAGGCGGTAATACTTATACACATAAATGGTGATTGGTCAGGGGCGTCATCCTTGAGAGCCCGGCTGAGCACTAGGATTTTTAATTATAATTGACACTTAATTTTAATTACTTAAAGGGCATGTAGCCTTCCCGACTAAACCTTTGCTGTAGATTAATTAGTTTTATTTAACTATGTACACTTTGACTGGATATTAAACTGCCCGTAAAGATCTGACCATCAGAACTAGAGGCCAGAACTAGAGGGAGGAGTGAACACTCCCAGTGACATGAAAAAAAGTTTGCTCCCGGTGAACTCAACCATTCATACATGTGTCTCAATATGTATATGATGTAACACAGTCTAATGCAATACAACGACCAATTCCCTCAAACCGTAGGACGATGGGAGGTATCCATGTGTCGTATGTATGTATATATGTATGTATGTGTGTATGTATATATGAATGTATGTATGTATGTGTGTATGTGTGTTAGGGCTGGGCGATAAATCGATTTTAGCGATTAACTCGAGTGTGTAGTCTACGTCGACTTTTTGAATGAAAATCGTTTTTCTCTTCAACAGCCACCAACGCTTCCCTCTGGGTTCCCGTAGTTCGGCTTGGGCTCAACCCCCCCCCCCCCCGTTGCCGTGGTGATACACAAGCAACATGGTAGTGAGCGGGGAAGAACCTGTCCCAAAGAAAGGCACGGTGTCTCCCGTTATTTGGAATTGGTTTGAGTTCACAAAGTCAGATTCAGACCAGACAAAACCCCGCTGCAAAGTGTGTTGTCTGTTGCTAGCAAAGGCAGCAGTACGACAAATTTACTGCAGCACCTCAAACAGAGGCGTCCTGCCGAGTGGGAGAAATGTTGCGCCCAGCGGAATGAAAAAGATCGCGGCACCACTAGTCCAGCTGCCAAAAAACAATCCACCGCATTACAATAATTTTCAAACTGCATCCCACATGAAAAGAATTCGGCCCGCCGGAAAAGCCGGGGTTTATTAACATGATTACATTTTCGACCCCAGGTATGTGCTACCAAGCCAAAAGTACTTCTCTGAAGTTGCCTTGCCTCAGCAATGTAATAGCACACGACAACGGGTCGCAAAGGAGTTGGAAGAGGTGTCCTTTTATTCTGCCACCACAGATTTATGGTCAAGTCGTACGATGCAGTACGGCTGCATCGTAGGCTTGTCGTAGGCTTGTCTTCCTGGCTAAGAATGTATAGAAAAGAGGATGTTCAAACTAAAACAGCACAACAAAAAAGCACCTTATGCTCTCATGCACTGATAATGAATGCTGTTGAATGTTTTGTTTGCACTTTATAAGAACTATGCAAATTTTTGATCATTGCTTTTTCACCTGCATATTAATAGGGGGGGGGGGAATCTGGGATTTTTTTTAGGCCATATCGCCCAGGCCTAATGTGTGTATGTATTGTGTGTGTGTGTGTGTGTGTGTGTGTGTGTGTGTGTGTGTGTGTGTGTGTGTGTGTGTGTGTGACTGTGTGTGTGTGTGTGTGTGAGAGAGAGAGAGATGTGTGTGTGTGTGTGTGTGTTTGTGTGTGTGTGTGTGTGTGTTTGTGTGTGTGTGTGTGTGTGTATGTGTGTGTGTGTGTGTGTGTGTGTGTGTGTGTGTGTGTGTGTGTGTGTGTGTGTGTGTGTGTGTGTGTGAGTGAGTGAGAGAGAGTGTTTTTGTGTGTGTGTATGTGTGTGTGTGTGTGTGTGTGTGTGTGTGTGTGTGTGTGTGTGTGTGTGTGTGTGTGTGTGTGTGTGTGTGTGTGTGTGTGTGTGTGTGTGTGTGTGTGTGTGTGTGTGTGTGTGTGTGTGTGTGTGTGTGTGTGTGTGTGTGTGTGTGAGAGAGAGAGAGAATTCTGAACAATGAATAAGCTTCCATTGCATTAAATTCAGTTGGATTACAGTAGTTGGCACTACATCATTGGTGATACGCTATATTGAGATCAAATCCTCAATCAAAGTAAATACCAAAGTATCTAAATCTAAAGTAAAATAATACCATATCGTAGTTTAATTAAATCTAACTTGCTACGTCTCACATGAGAAACGCTGCAGCCGTTTCAAACACAACAATGTCATCCTATTATGGCAAAATCGCTGAGTTACTGAACAATCACCAGACGTTACTACCAACAAAATGGATAACTTTACGATGCTCTTCTGCTCCCAAAATGGAGGCGGTCGTCGCAATGTGACGTCACGATGTACAAGCCCAGGATAAAAGAGAAAGAAGAACAAATTCCTGGCAAATTTTGTCCCTAAATAATACACAAACTTCCCTTGAGACTGAAATGACGGGGGCCTTTAAATGTGGGTAAAGTTTAATAGGGAAGACGACATTGCCCTCTAGGTAGACTTCATGGATCCATCGTCGCCATGAAAAACAGTCTGATGGCGTCTAATCGCCGAATGTGTTGTCAATAAGTGGTCTCTCCAGATTTAAATGCCCTCGTAGAATAGATTCAAGATTCATGTCCTCTATTGTCAAATGTGCAGCATAACTCAGTCATACTGTACTATGACATGTATTGGACGAGGCCCGTTCCAACATGGAAGGAAATGAAAGTAAACAGTTAAATAGAATAAAATAAAATATAATAAGTGCAGTAAAACAGTCAAATAAGGGCATCACGGATTTAGTAAGAGCAGCAATGGAGAATGATATGATACAAATACATTTTGTCTGTTAAGAAGGAGTTGCAGGATTGTTGTTGTTGGTGAGTACGTAAGGAATTAGAACTTGTGTTGTAGCTTTTCTGTTAGTAGAGCTAACTCGTACTGTTAGTAGTCACTCTCTGCTGTCATTGCTATTGGTATTGGTGTCATTGTTGTTGAACAATAGTACTGCAAGAGGCCACTCAAGCTTTGAACAAGTAAGTTTTGGCCTCTCAGGTGTAGACTGCCAATCGGCGGTCAGGAAGGCAGACTCCATCTCGGCCTATGCCTGCCTCCAGACCCTCCACTTCCTGGCCCTAACAGAAACCTGGATCACTCCAGACAACATGGCCACTCCGGCTGCCCTCTCTATCGCCTACTCCTTCTCACACACCCCAAGACCCTCAGGGCGAGGAGGGGGGACTGGACTCCTCATCTCACCCAAGTGGTCCTACCGGGTGCTTCCCCTGGAACGCCTGACCAGATCAGCGTTTGAACTCCACGCTGTTGCTATCACCATTCCTATCAAGTTCTATATTGCTGTCACCTACTGTCCTCCGGGTCCCTTCCACGACTTCTTTGATGAGATGGATGCCCTCCTCAGCTGCTTTCTTGAAGACGGTACTCCGCTGGTTGTCCTGGGCGACCTCAACATCCAACCAGAGAACTTACAATCATCTGACTTTCCAACCTTTTTTACCTCATTTGACCTAACACTCTCTCCTTCTCCTCCTACCCACAGAGCCGGGAACCAACTTGACCGTGTCTTCACGAGGTCCTGCAGTACCTGTGCACTCTCAGTTACCCCACTCCCTGTGTCTGACCATCACTTTGTTGCTTTCTCTCTCCCCTTGAAGTCCCCCTCCTCTGTTCCTCCTACCACCCACACTGTCACCACCCGCAGTAACCTGAAACCCCTCTCCCCCTCCACTCTCTCATCTGCTGTTCTCTCATCACTACCCCCTCCAGAACAATTCTCACTACTCTCTGCTGAGGAAGCCTACTCTACCCTGCTGTCTTCCCTCTCATCCTCTTTAGACTCCCTCTGTCCCTTCTCATCCAGACGCAATCTGCGCAATCTTCTCCTCCTCTTCCTTAGCTGTCCGAATCTCATTCTGAACTACAGACCGGTATCTCTGCTATCATTTCTTTTTACATTTACATTTACATTTAGGGCATTTAGCAGACGCTTTTATCCAAAGCGACTTACAAAGAGTACATTTGTCATAAGAAGGTGAAACATTTCATTGCTGCTAATACAGTAAGAAAGTTACCAGAACAAGTTTCAAGCATTTCAATTGCTAGATTAACCATTGCTAGTATACAACATCTCTGACTAAGTGCCAAGTTACAAAGAGCGATCAAAGTGCCAAATAACAAAGAGCGATTAAAGTGCCAAGACGTACAACAAATAAGAGCATGAGGGTAGGGTTATGCAGGGTTCAGGTGAACTCTGAACAAATGGGTCTTGAATCTCTTCCGGAAGATGGGGAGTGACTCTGCAGTCCTGACATTGGCAGGGAGCTCGTTCCACCACTGCAATGCCAAAACGGAGAAGAGTTGAGATTTCGCCATCCGACCTTTTCCTCCTTTCCACCGTGGAACGTGCAGTCTCTAACCAACTGTCCTCCTACCTCTCAGAAAACGACTTGCTTGAACCCCATCAGTCTGGCTTCAAGACTGCACACTCTACAGAGACGGCCCTCCTGACGGTGACCGAGTCCCTTCGTGCCACCAAAGCCTCTTCCCTCTCGTCGGTGCTTGTTCTCCTCGACCTATCTGCAGCGTTCGACACCGTGAACCACCAGACCCTTACCACCCTCGCTGAACTCGACATTACTGACACTGCGCTAGCCTGGTTCACATCTTACCTTATGGATCGCACTTATCAGGTCACATGGAACGGCTCCCTGTCCAAACCCCGCTCGCGAAACACTGGTGTCCCTCAAGGCTCAGTACTAGGACCACTTCTGTTCTCCCTATGTACCAAATCTCTAGGCTCTGTAATCACATCACAT
>OMKI01036128.1:21127-34033 GCA_900302315.1 Phycis blennoides
CTCACAATGCTCTTGAGCCTCAGTGATGGAGTTTGGAGATGTGAAGGAATGAAATTCATGAACAAATCTTGCTTTGAACACACACACACACACACGCACGCACACACACACACACACACACACACACACACACACACACACACACACACACAAGCACGCGGGAAGGGAGTGTCATCCACCGCCAGCTAAGTCATTCTTCTCTAGGTAGACAGAAGTTTCCGCTGGTCTGTGTTTGCATGAGTGTTTGTGCTTGTGCTGATAGATGACTGCATATGTCCAAAAGAAACCCACATGAATAAAATAACATTGTGATATCAGCATTGTTAACATATACCAATGTTCTTAGTTGGATGCTTCACTTGACCCTCTCCATAGCTGTGATGAGAACCACGAATACATATTTTTCATTTAATTCAAAACAGACAGTCTTGGAGTAACTCACACACGGAGATAAATAGTTTAAACCCTCATGACCAATCTGAAGGGACCACCAAAACATTGACAGAAAGTTGCATTCTGTAATATCAACTTTGTTTGTTGTTGACTCACAATACAGATTTCAAATAGTGAGCTTCTTCTTGTTAATGGCCGTACTATATGCTTTGACCAAAGTCATTTTGTATTTGCCATAAGGGGTACAGGCATTTAATGTTTTCAGCTATGTCAGCATGCTGCCTTATCACCCTGCCTACTGGCTGGCCTCCTTCAATTCATTGTCTTATAAGGAGTAAACAGGGTCACAGTATCGGCCTGTGTTGTCTGCAGTGCACTGATGCTACTTTCCAGGATGCCATTTTTATTGGACTAGTGGATGGTTCTTGTCTCTCTCTCACACACACACACACACACACACACACACACACACACACACACACACACTACTCCATCACTGAGATGGCTCCAACAGTTGCAATTCAGTGCCTGTGGTGGTCTAACTTGAATGCTAACAACAACAGCAGGAAGCCAATCTCACATCCCAGCACTTCCTTCCACAGTGAGAAAATGAACTGGGTGGAGGAAGGTTTGAAGTGTGAGGCGTTAGTGTGTCTTTTGACTGTGTTTGTTCAGCCTGTAAATTAAGAATAACTCAACTCACATAGTTTGTATTATTAGAATAACAATTGATATTGATGATTAATAATGATCAACAATTGTATTGTTTGATTGGTATTATTTGAAAAAACGCTCTGTCGTCAAATATCACCTACCCAGTTACTTCCTCCATGCATAACCCTTCATATGAAACCAGGTAAATCATTGCTACACACAGATCCTGAGTGGATTACAACAAGCATAACATCAAGGCTTACAGAATGATTTGTCTTCTGTATCATATATTATTATATATTGCATGTATTTTAAATAGGTGATATGAAAGACGAGACAAGATCCAAGATCCAAGACTTTATTTTATTCATACTGTGCTTTTTTAGGGTCTAGGGTCATATTGACCCTAGCATGTTGACCTGTTTGTATTGGTTACTAGGTTGTGAAATAAGCACTACCATCTATAATTAGCCTGACTGCGCTCCTACCAGACAGTCAATGGAAGTCCCTGGTAAAGAAATGGAACTGATCCATCAGCGTCCTAGTTTAGCCTCCCGGCCCTCAGCATGGCTCCTTGTGAGTCTGCATCTTTGTTTGCCTTTAGACGACTTCTAAAATGTGAAAATCGGGAGCGTTTACTTTAGCATTCCGAGTGTTAGGGCTGAAGTGTAAGTTATTCCCAGAGCCTCCTGATTGGTCGGTTGTTCCATGCACGGTCTCAGAACTGCACAGCATCTCCCTGTCAGTGGTCTGAAAGTCGCAGTCCTGCATACCTGAAGACCCCAACACTGAACACGTCTTTTTAAATGAGTGCTTTGATTACAACAGCATGCTTTCTCAGTGGATTAGTTGTACACTCATTACTGTTGAGTGATTCCACTGTTACAATGGGCAGGCTTTGGCTCTTTGGGTTGGACATGCTGCAATTTTGAGGTTTGACGGCAGCGAGCATTTCACTCAGCATTTCCCACAGAATGAGAGGCTTACTGTTTCCATATAGGGTTGTCCTGTGTTGTAATTAGTTGTGTTTTTGGTGTATGGGAATGAGAAAGAGAGAAGAGGGTGAAGGAAGGTATTGTGGCAAGCAGCATTCAGGATTTCTACATTGAAACTGTGAATTATGGATCTTGGATGATGCAGAGAGAGATGCGATCAAAAAATAAAAGAAATGCAGTCAACGTTAAAATAATATTCTTGCAGCGGCGATGGTGTTTGTCAAGCAAATAACGAAACCAAGCAATTCTTTATTTTTTTTTATTGTTGAACCCGTTGAATTCTTTGAGGTATCCATTCTGTCTTAAGTACTGGTCGCATTGGTGACCTCCTAATCTGCTCTTCTAAGCTGCCTACAAGCACGTTTCATCTTGTTGGTGACCAGTGATGACATTTGCGAAGACTTTACAAAACCACTGCCCAGGATTACATGACGAAATTTTTTCTATTGCTATTTTTGTCCTCTTTGTAGGCTATATTGGATCATTCCTCTTTTATTTCCCTGAGAATTAGTCATATTGCACAGATCGAGAGGACTGTGAGTGTGTGCGACTGACTTTTGGTAGTACGATGGAAAAATTCAAATGACTGATCTTGCAATCAAGCCATCATTAAACATTGGTTCCACCAGAGAAGGGAGTAAGAATACTGAGTCATCCATTAACGGTTGGAGCTACCTTGCCCCCCCGTTCTCCTTTAAGCATTGGCTGTGTGGACTCAAGCATCTTGGATGGGTAACCTCGGCTTGAGGAGGCAGTCTTTTGTGGAGGACACTGACTCCTCTCTACAAGAGGTTCAAGATGAGGATACAGGTAAAGACAACAGAAATATGCAGCCTTTTTCTTGAAACTCTAGCATGTGGTCGTATTGGCGATGTGTTTTTTGTACAATTGAAGTCTTAAGGTTCTGAGGAAGGAGTCTGCAATTTTCCAAATAGTCAAGATCTGTGGAGCAGGAGAAACGTATTTTAATTGAGGTTTTGATGTAAAAAAAGAGTTTGAAATTGCTATTGGTGATATAACATTTGGCAAATGTTTTATGCGCTTTCTGTTGCGGACTTGAACCAATTGTAATTGAAACAAACGAAATCACTAACCCATAATCAGTCAAAAATGATTGTTTACCAATTGCAGAAATTAGATTACTTTGGACTGAATACATTTAGATATTCCAAGACACACACACTGTTCTTTTGGTAATGACTCATTCTTTCAGAGACTATTATTGTTACCAGTTTGGCCCTTTCATATAAAGCATAATAGACTCTCCGTCAGAATAAAATGCAGGGGACATTCCTTGCAGTTCTTTTTGTGTCGTGTGGCTTTTCAAGGGTGCTTATTTGCTTTGCTCAAGATTTGGGTGGACCTAGCCATAAGAAGATGCATTGCAAGTCTGCAAGCCTTGCCACACCACCTCCCCACATGCAATACTGCCTGCGTTCCCACCTCTGACCAAAAGGTCCTCTCTTGCCCACTGGATATAATACATTCCCTAACAGTGTATGTATATTGGATTATCGACCGCCATCAACAATGTTGTGCAATGAGGTATTGGTTTGCAGGGTTTTTACCATGAGTCTCTGTAGTGTCGGGGTGTTATGACTTATGTTAACTTCTTTGTGAAGGCAGCGGAATGATCTAAAACCCTGTTGAGTCAGTGTCAAGACAAAAGTAAAGTAGTTCTGTTGATTATGCGCTCAGATAATGCTCACTTGAAAGCACAGCTGGCTAAGCCTTCTAAATCTGCATAGGAAGATGTCTGCATGAGTATCATGCCTTTTTTTTGTTTTTTTTAAGGATTTAACAGTACTACAAGTTTTGTTTCCTGGTTTATAATGAGTTAACTGATTGATTTGTTGGTACACCACTCTTCCTGCCAAGTGGTTGGTTATAGTGTTAGCTGTTAACACTAACATTATAACTAACTAGGCCTATGTTAAATTCAGGCCTGTGTGGTAAGACTGATTACGAAGTTAACACTATAATGGATCTTGTATTACACATAAAATGAGGTTCAAAGCTTAGGCAAGGAAGAAGGTGTATAATATAGGGAAATGCAAGCAAGGAATCTATTTTGGCTTCACTGGTTCATTCCAGCTTTTGTTCTGGTGTGTTATAGGAACACCAAACATTTTTTTTTCAAATGTACTGCATGATGTCAAACTCTCTCCAGCCTCCCTTCTGTGTTGTTCAGAGCCCACACCCAACACTAAAGAGGGGAGAAGCTGGCAGCAACATGGTGCTTTGCACAAAATGTCTTGAGGCTAATTGTCAAAAATGCCCTCAACGTTCATGTCTGTTTCTGTAATTAGACTTAGACTTAATTAGTCACTAATTTCATGTGGTATCATGCATACCATTCTATCCAGGATTATTAAAAAATACAAGTTGTTTATAATATGGCCCTATTAGTGTTCCATTACTTATCAATGACTATTCAATTAATGTAGCTTATACTATCAGGCTTCATCATTTTGCGTTTGTAAGCACTGCATAGTGTTTAAATTTTTTTACCCATTAGAATTATTGTGCCCATTTTCCCACCCTGTTAATAAAGAAAAAATTTTGTATCACTTTTCCTTGAAAGAATGTATTGCACCATGGCTGTTTAACTTAAACATGGCCTTGTGGGAGGTGAAGATGAAAACTGATCGTATTGTGGATCTGACCTGCACTACAGATTGGTCACTTAACTTCCTGACAAATGAAAGAGCAGTGGGGGTGGTGTTAGGGGGTGGTGCTTGCAAATCAGACTCATCTGTGGATACGACTCTTTTAGGCCCTGTAGGAGGAGCATTGCTGCTTTCTGCTCCAGTGTGACTGTCTTTGCCTGACCCACTTCTTGAAATTCTTCCATTCCTCCACCCCTGGATTAGGAAACCTTTAGTCATACTTTATACACCGGATAGAGGAGTGTGGTAGTTACCAAACTCATCAACTCATTAGCATTTACTAATATTTTGGTCATAATTCAAATGCCAGGAATGTATTTTGAATACCAGGGGCAACGTATAAAATATTAGAGCATTGTGTTTTGGTTCAGGTATGTGTTAATCTCTTCTATGGTTTAAAATGGGAAACAATTGTATATTAAGCCTATTGCTGAAAGCTTCGTAGCATCGTGGTAGATTGAGAGTGTGAGTCTGAGTGCGACCATTGCAATGCCGCTAGCGGTACCACTAGTGGTACCAGTGCTCAACCGCCCCATACTCCTCACTCCACATAATAGATTCTGCCATGTGCTTGCGGTTCAGTCAGGGAGTCTCCCATCCGAGCTGCCTGGATTGGAGATATATCTACACAGGTTGTGTTTGTGAAGCCAGCCCTGTCCACTCGCTGCACCCAGAAGGTCAAGAGGGATGACAAGTAGCCTCACTGTTCAGACAAGTGCAGCATTGTACGCCACTCCACTGTGGAGAGAGTGGTACCACTCGTCTTTAGTCCTTAATACCATTTCCACCACAAGAACACTACTGCTAACTCTTATCTTCCTCCCTCCCACTCTTCAGTCTGTAGCTCTGCATGTCTTTCACTGAAAGCCCTCAGTGCTGCGATTGGTTCCCTTCTGACTGTTTGTCTGACGTGAGTATCAGTGTATCGGAGTCTTATCTGGAGAGCTTTACGGCGCCTGTTTTACTCGATGAAACGCCAGCTGTTGACTGAGAACTGAATTCATCCAAAGAAACTGTATTTACTTTATTAGTATTTTGTTTTTAGCTGTGTCAGGCTTTGCTGCATTACAGTGTTAGATACAGTGACAGCAAGCATACACTGATTCCTGCTCTGTTGTCTGGTACAGTCTGCTGGAACAGTTCAGCCGAAAAGACATGCTTTCATTTTAAATGCTACAAACAGAAATTAATTGCAGTCGACAGAGGTGTGTGTGTGTGTGTGTGTGTGTGTGTGTGTGTGTGTGTGTGTGTGTGTGTGTGTGTGTGTGTGTGTGTGTGTGTGTGTGTGTGTGTGTGTGTGTGTGTGTGTGTGTGTGTGTGTGTGTGTGTGTGTGTGTGTGTGTGTGTGTGTGTGTGTGTGTGTGTGTGTGTGTGTGTGTGTGTGTGTGTGTGTGTGTGTGTGTGTGTGACCTGAGCCATGTGGCTGTCTAGCAGTTTTGAGGTGAGTCAGCATTCAGTGGAACTGCAGTATCAGGTGGTATACCATCAACTCACTTGAGTGTCCAGGGGAGGGATACAACACTCAGAGTTTGTGTGTGTGTTACATTTGACATTACTGCGACAAAACATTATAAAATGTTTCCTTTCACTTATCAAACTTTTACTGCCCTGAGGCTCAAGGTCAAAGCACACTTCTGCATTCTACACATATGAACGTACAAAGATCCACGGTGCTAGTCTGAGCCTATACATGCCCTATACGTGACCTACGCATATGTGAAGAAGTGCAGTCACACTAGAATAAAATGAATACACTTGGCAAATCAAAACACTGTTTTCTGTTGGTTGGGATACACCAGCCGCTTTTCAACTGTGAATTTGAATGATTTTGCGACATCTTTTTCAAATGGATATATTTCTTTTTGAACATATTTTCAATAGCATACGTCTCACGATACCGTTATATACCTCATTAGTTCATATGCATTTGGGGTTGAAACGCCACACTGCCCCCTTGTGTACTCGTCAACTTGACCTGGAAGTATAAAGGCATGCGTGTCTACAGTCAATATAACATAACTATAGGTGCCCCGACAACCGCTGCACGGAAGCAACACAAGCAGGCTTCTGCAGCATCACGGCGACCTAGCAACGTGCTTAGAGCCCTGGCGCGTACATCTCTATCAGATCAAAGGCACAACGGCAGCACCCACCTAGATTTACACACCACTAACTGGTGAATTGATGAGCCGGGTTGCATGCACAACCGCTCACTTTCAGGCTACAGCTAACTTATCTTGGCTTTAATTATACCGAACAACGACAACAATTACAATTACAAGTCTTGTAATTGCTCTACTTTTGGAAAGTTTGTTAGATTCCAATAGGATACAACAAAAGGGGGGGCTTTGTTGCATCCACAGATTTGCCACAGATATTTTTCACTCATTGGCTGTTTGGTTGGCTGATAAATCACCCTCTAGTTTACTTTTGGTGTACTTGCACGTTGCACAGATGTATGAATTGAAAACTGTTCAACATTGCTGCAGCAGCATGCTGATGCCTTCCGCCTCAGTTGTAGCATTTCCTGTGTTGTGTGTGAAAGGAGATAATTGCTACAGGGTCATACTTAAATTAAACATGAATGGCAATTTTCTTTTTTTTTATTTGGCCAAACATTTTTGTGGGGCCAAATGGCCAAAACATTTTTATTGGTGTTTTAATTGTTTATTT
This sequence comes from Phycis blennoides, assembly GCA_900302315.1. Lineage (NCBI taxonomy): Eukaryota > Metazoa > Chordata > Actinopteri > Gadiformes > Phycidae > Phycis > Phycis blennoides. Next base: position 28,512 of record OMKI01036128.1, read on the forward strand.
TGAATGACTTTGGCTTCATAAATCTCCATGGTCCGATCAAGAGTGACCAAGCCAAACTGGTCTTCTTTCCTCTTTTGATGTTATTCTAGTTGTTTACATCTAGGGCATGCACCATCTTCTCTGCTCGTCTTGTCTTGTAGGGTGCAGTGTCTTTGTGTTGAATGAGCAGGTCCTCAGGCCTCGTTCTATGGCCCTCATGCTACTGCTCCACTTATCTGTTGTGCCAAGTGCTCCCATTACCTTTTAACCCATGACCAACTCCCATGCCCATGATAACATTGACATAATGTACTGCTTCCTACTACTGCCCTTCTGAATGCTTTGGATTGTATGGTCCCATTAAGGTCAAACATTTGCAACGTTTTTCAGAAAATGTTTAGTGTTCTAGGTTCTGTGATTGGTATACTTTTCATGGAATTGTGAAGCAAAGTAACCCTCTAAGTGTCAGTGAACCCACTGTTTCAGCTGAACACTGTAGAGATTTATAAAACATGTGTTTTGGGTTGAGAGTTTGAGTAAGGAAGGGCGTGTTATCCCCATGGTTACGACCCACGCCAACTTTGTGATACTTTTTAGTGCCGTTGTTCTATATCAGCGATGTTATGCACACATTATGTTATGTTTTTTATTCTTTATTGTACTATTGTATCTTAGCAGTGTTGTGGGAGACAAAAACCAAAAGTAAGTGAGGATTTTACACATTTTCTTTAGGGGTCTTATAAGGGTCTTATTTCAGTAACAGTGAATAAATGGCAGATATTTCTATGTTGACAATCATATAAAACAGTACCACGTTTAAAGAAGAAACTGGCTCTTTTAGATTACAATTTAAATTCTTTTCAAAATAAGATTTTTAATGGAGGCAGCGAGGTAACCTTCCATCCAATTATGAAGCATATTGGTGCCTCTTTTATGAAGACAAGGTAACGGCTAATTTAATGTTCATCTTCTACATGTTGTGACACTGCAGGCTGAAGTCGGGTTTGACCATCCATTTAGGTCAGACAGGCTTTTACTGTGAGTTTCCTTTAATGGCTGTCATCATCAATTACTGTGAGCCATACAGGATTTTGTCTGTATGGTAAAGAACGAGTAAAGAGTGCATTGACATTCATTTTTCAGAACGTTATTGCCTTGTTATTCTGTCATTTCCAAAATGATAAGCAGCTCTTGTCTTGCATCACTCCAAGTACCTGGAGCTGCTCTGGAGATGGACATTAAAGTTAAGCCTTGCTCTTGTTTTCATGTTCATGTTTTCTTGTCTTCTCTCGCATCTCCCTTGCATCTTTGTTTTCTCTTCTGTCCGCTTTACTTTGCAAAAATAAAAAAAGGGAATTGACAGATCAAAGTAAGTTTTTGTGATTGATGACTGGTTAAGTATATGCCAGTTGTCTGAGTGTGAGTCAGTAGCCCTAAATACCCATGTAACCAAAAAGACATTCTGCTGGACGCCATATCCCCTTCACTAGGGTGCATTTCTTTGCAGAAAAAACTAAAAGATCTCTGGCTTGGTTTTGTCAACAGACTTAAAACAATGTTAGCCATTAACTCTGACGAGAAGGGTTGGCCTACATCGTGGAGCAGACGTTCAAACCTCTACATCACCAACATGCAGCTTGCTTGACCATTTTGAAAAGGTACTGTAACTGTACTTGTTCCTCTGGTATGACAACACATCCCACCAAGTCTTCACTTGGAAGAGCAAATGTCTCCATGAGGCCAAGACCACTACATTAGTGACAAAATGTCACCTGCTCCAAAGGCACATGGAATACAGGGGTCAGGGGAAGAACGGATGGATGGTAAGGTGGGAGAGCTTTGCAGGGAGCGCTTCTTTTGGACTTCGTGGCTGAACAGAGACGGCATTGAGGCATGGCAGTTTTAAATGTTTATGTGGCCACCACACAATGCACAAGCCTGTTTGGCCCCACCATCTTACTCAACACCACCCCTTGGGCCCAAACCATGAATTTGACAAGCCTACTCTTTGATTTGACGTTGATTCAATGGACACAAAGCAGTGATCAGATTTTCTTTAGGAATGCACATTATATATCACAGACGATATTTGTATACTACAATATTTTGTATTATTCCAAAAATGTAATTATAGCTGATAATTCCATTGGCCTAGCCAAGGTCAATGAAAGCTGCATGCTGCTGTTGGGCTCGTGATTTAAATTGTGTGCACCACACATTGTAGAGTAGTAGATCACAGGGAGCAAAACGGCAAACATGCCATCGTCAGTTTAGAAGTTGGACGAGGACAACAACACAATTGCTATATGAAATCATACACGACAATGATGAGTGATCAGTTGGTTGGTCACAAACTTATTCAGTTATCTTATTATTCATTATTTGACATTACATGAATAATTGTGTCTAAATTCCAAAAATAATAAACAGCACTATTGCCATTACTGAGAAACATCCTCCATCACCAACAGTACTTCAGCATAATGGCTCATCTCTAGAACAGCTTGAGTACTGCTGCTGCTATTGTTATTCAACACACATGCGGAACATCAATACATACCACCATTCCCATCAATACACACACATGGCTGAACTTGTCATCATTCCAGTAGTTATGGATCTTGTGTTGTTTCCTATTATGGTTCTGAGCCATGGATCACATGTGTTCTACAAGCCACTCTGTCCATAACCACTAACCCATTGCTGAGCAGAAATGCTTTACTAGTCACTGACGTATGCCACACACACACACACATGCTGTGTGTGGCATACAATATTAGGCATGATTGATGAGGATGGTCAGAGCCATTGGCATAGGGTGTACTATTTAACCTACATATTCTCAACTATGCTGAATTATAGCAGGGGTCGGCAAGTACGTTTGCACTTTTATTTCAGAATTATTGGATGAGGGGCCAGAACATAAGTAGAAGCAAAATCTAAATTTAGGGTTGTTTTCAATACCTGAATTCTGAATCATTTCAGTGGTGAAGTTGCTACTTTGTTGCATTTTTCATTTTGTTTGGTTGATGTTCACACTGCACAATGTAAACACATGTCACGCTGTTGAACGGGTTACTCCTCTATTGGAATTAAAGGGGGAAACTCGCAATGCTTCCAATGCTTCCTTGAAAAACTTGAAAGCAGATGCTATGATCACCTGATGAAAGCGGTCAACTGCTATTGGCTCCAGGGTTCGATGAAAACACCTCAGGTGGGAAGGACATCAGACTATCTTCCTCATCAAATAATGCATTAAAAGGTTGCACTTGCCACTGTCCACAGCTTTAGCCCTGCTAACCGTTCACATCATGGTTCGCCAAGCTGTTTTGAGAAACGGAGCACCAAGGGGCCCAAATGAAAATATAACTTTGCATTGTATGGTTGGGTTCATTATTCATTGGACTTTATATCGGGGAGTTTCATAGTTGGTCCAAGAATTGTGGATTCAAAAAATGAACTAAAATAATCTAGGGGGCAAAAAATACTGCAAGTTTTGATCCGTGGGCTGCATGTTGCCAAGTGTCCATATTGCATGACTTCATGTGGAGTGTATGCCATTGGATATGTGTTCAGTTTCCTCAGTGTAACTACATTCACATTTGTAATAACTGTGGTATACAGTCTTAATTGTTTGTAATCAGAAGCTCTAGCTATATTCATGGTCTTTGATATTGTATGGCGTGACATACTTGGAAGTAAATTATGCCCACATTAACCTACATCTTGAAATTAGGCTTCTTGCTTCACAGTGCTCTGGTTGGTGAGAGATTCTGTTTTAGCATGTAACATTAAGTACATGTCACTAGACAAAGGCATCACCTTCAGTTCAAACTGAATACCATGTCTATGTTCTTAATTTGATTTCTGTCATCCACCCTTCATTTAAGTAGGAATTACAAGTATTTGTTGTGCAGTGGGAAGCCCGTTAGCAGCAGTGGTAGTGGTGGTAGTAGTAGTGGTGGTGGTGGTGGTAGTGGTGGTAGTAGTGGTGGTGGTGGTGGTGGTAGTACAGCCACCAAAGTCTACCCTTAAGCCTTTTTTGCGTGTTTTTTTGTTTGCTATTTGTTTTCCCCATAATGACTCAGCTACTGTGGAATAAGCCAGATATGTGGAAGTCTACGTCAACACAGTGTGTCAATCTGATCCTCATCTGTATCTCAGCAAGGCCCTAGTCACCCAACACAACACAAGTTGAATCCCGTCATTCTGATAATCTTGCTTTTATTGGAGGTTACCACTGGCCAGCATGAATGCTACACAACACAACAACTCTTTATCATCTTTGCTCTAATACTGTTCCATAATGTGCACCTAAGGCAGTTCAAGCAGTTGTGTTGTGAGGTGATTTGAATTTGTTTTGTAAAAAAACAGCAAAACCTTTTAAAACCTAGAAATGGTTTTGGTGTCCACCTGCAACAGTTTTTCTAATATCCGCTACCAAACACTGACCCAACTCTGTTGAGCTGAACAGATGGCTTGGTCCCCTCCATCCTGATAACTAGTTACACCACCACTTCCTTATTGTCAATCTTTCTGTCACACTTCTATATACCATTTCCTACTGTATTTTGTACTAGGGATGCACCCATCAGGGTTTTTAGGCCGATCCCGATCACCAAACGTTTTGTTTGGTGATCGGGAGTTTCTTATGAGTTTCTTATGAAAATCATTGTGCGCCGATTATATAAGGGTTCTTAGTTAGCGTTATGAGAGTTATTGTTCATTTGTTGAGCCGATGGAAATGCGTTGTTACTTACATTTACATTTACGGCATTTAGCAGACGCTTTTATCCAAAGAGACTTACAAAGAGTACATTTGTCATAAGGTGAAACATTTCATTGCTGTTAATACAGTAAGAAAGTCACCAGAACAAGAACATTTCAATTGCTAGGTTAACCATTGCTAGTAATCATTGTCTGACACTTACTGTTACTGCTGCTTGTTGTTTGTACTGTCTTTGTTGGTGTTGTTTTGTTGTGTTGTGTTTTGTTTTGTGTTGTTTGTGTTGTTGTTTGTTGTCTGTCAATGCGTGCGAACCACCAGGACAAATTCCTCGTAGGTGCAAACCTACTTGGCAATAAAGTTCTTCTGAGTTCTGAGTTCTGAGTATACAACATCTCTGACTAAGTGCCAAGTTACAAAGAGTGATTAAAGTGCCAAGACGTACAACAAATAAGAGCATGAGGGTAGGGTTATACTTGAAGAAAAGATGCAACAGCATGAAAACGGACTGCTACAGAGTTTAGTTTGGACTAATCAAGAGTGAAGACACACGGTTTCTGACCATTAGTATAAGTTTAGATGTAAAGGAACGTTGAATAAATTAAATGCCACTAACAAAGGAGAAGGAATAAGTGGGATTACTATTTAGTGCGTGAGAGTGTTGGTCTGACTCATTCCACTAAGGAGCTATAACTGATAATACCATAGACTGTATGGATAATGCAATCCCAACACCGATTTAATCCAATATAGATTCAAATGTAACAGTATCACCTGTGATACGGTCTCCACATATCAATATTGACATACAGAGAAA
>OMKI01036156.1:3585-15234 GCA_900302315.1 Phycis blennoides
CCTTTATCTAGAGAGAGAGACCTTCATCTAGAGGGAGAGAGACCTTTATCTAGAGAGAGAGACCTTTATCTAGAGGGAGAGACCTTTATCTAGAGGGAGAGAGACCTTTATCTAGAGAGAGAGAGAGAGAGAGAGAGAGAGAGAGAGAGAGAGAGTAAGGGATCTATGGGTTGAGTCAGCGGGGAGGTGGGTGAGTGAGGTGAGGACAGGAGAGAGAGGAGTGGTTCACCAGGAGCAGGATGAAGCTATGTCCTACAGAGGACAGGACAGGACAGGAGGACACTGAGATACACTGGAAACCACAGCTCTGCATCCCTGTTTCAAACGCTGACATCCACATCTGTCATTCTAATGTTGAATGAGAGAGTTTCTCTGATCCAAGTGAGACAGACGGGCTCACCTGGCTGTGTGGTGCTGTGGTCGGGGGAGAGCTGTGGTTCTTGTCCTGGGGTTTTGGGTGAGGGCAGTGGTCCGTTCCTCTCCTGCAGGACGAGAGAACACAGCCGGGAACCCCGGCAGATACCACCACGAGTTCTACCGTGAACATCTGGTGCTGCTCAGGTCCTGGCTGTCCTGTCTTTTGAACTTCTCTCAACTCACCTTCTCTGCCTCTTCTTCCTCTTCTTCATCCACAAAGGCAATGGTCTCCCAGCTATGCTCCACCCTCTGCTTCTCTGGGTTCTGCTCTGGGTTCTGCTCCTGGTTTTGGTCCTGGTTTTGGTCCTGGTTTTGCTCCTGGTTCTGACCCTGGAATAAACAAATCATCTATAAATATCTATTCAACGTATCTCTGTGAGGAGATGTATTTACTATCATTTTAAAGTCATTTCTTGTTCTTTGTTCTTAGTTTGATTTGATTAGTTAGTTATTTGAGGTGTTACTAATACATTAGTACTAGTACAAGTATTAGTGACATTCAGCATTACATTGCGAGTAATATTGGTAGTGTGAGTTACAGTCCTGGTAGTGTATTAGTTTCATCTAGTAGTATCAGTTACTAGTAGTGTTAGTTACATTACAGTATTAGTTACATTCTTAGACTACCTGCATGAGGACCCGCCTCTCTGGGGACAACCACCAATCACACAGCGCCAGCAGCTCCAGCCTGTCGATGCTGCCCAATAGGATCATAGAATCTGGAAGCAGGAAGTTGACGTACAAGCTGAGTCTTGCGGGCCACGACGCGCCCAGCACCTCTCAAGATGTCTGACCACGTGAAACGTTCTACTGGCTCTGATGACACCTAGAAAAGAGTTGTATCCACGTAACCCGCGGTCACCATCTGCAGCCGCGGACAAGGTGGTCGGTGTGAGACGTCAGGGTGAGGTGGTGTGAGACATCAGGGTGAGGTGGTGTGAGACATCAGGGTGAGGTTCTTGACTGAAGTGGACTGCAGTTATAAAGCTTGTTGCACTTTTCTGTTGATGGAAGAAGGAGGTGAAACGGGGTGGACTCTACAGGTGAGGAGGACTCACCTGTAGAGTCCACCAGGGGGAGAGTCTTGAGGGCGGAGGAGTCCAGCAGACGGAGCACCTCCCTGCAGGAGGTCCGGGAGGAGATGAACTTCACCTCCTGCACCATGATGTCCTCCACGAAGATGTTGTACTGGCTGGAAGAGACAGAAGCATCACCATCATCACCAGCACCATCAGGGTACAGGTAAGTAACATCCCCCAGTTAAAGGCTAGAGCCCCCACCCCACACACACACACACAGGTTTCTCGGTCATCAAGAACTGTCGCATTTCGCCCACCTTTGACTGACAGGCAAGATGGATTCCCCGAACCAATCAGGGAAGAGATGCCCTGATTGGTGGGATGTGCCTGGGCAGATCTAACAGGCAGCCAACGAGAGGGGTTCTCACAGAGCAGCTCCGTCAGCAGCAGAGGGTGCAGCTCTGGCCTCTCTAACAGATGGAGCCCCAGTAACAGCTCTGGGGTCTCCAGTGCCTCTGACACACGGACCTGATGTGTCCGAAGCCCAGCTCGGGCAGGTAGGGCAGCTTCTTGACCCTGATGATGGAGTCGTAGAGCGAGGGCTGCAGGCCCTGGGCCACCAGGTTGGCCAGGATGACGGCCACCATCATGGGCAGGATGTGGGAGATCTGGCCGGTCAGCTCCACGCAGATCACTGCCGTGGAGACGGTGTGGGTGACCGCCCCGGTCAGGGCCGCCGCGCCTGGGGGGAGGAGGGGGGAGGAGGACGTGGTTGACATGCACGGCGAGAGGAGGGAGGGGGGGAGAGACAGTACTGGAGGAGGAGGAGCCTGACCGATGACAGCGTAGCCTCCGGGGATGATGCGGTACAGGATGCCGTCGAACACGATGCCGTGGGGGAACAGCGACGCCATGACCTCGCCCGCCATCCGGCCCAGCGCAGCGCCTGGCAACACAGCCTCGTCACTCAGCCTCGTGACTCAGCCTCATCACTCAGCCTCATCACTCAGCCTAACAACACAGCCTCGTCACTCAGCCTCCTCACTCAGCCTCGTGACTCAGCCTCGTCACTCAGCCTCGTCACTCAGCCTCGTCACTCAGCCTCGTCACTTGCACCCAGATGCATGATGGGAGGGATCAGCCCCAGTGGACCTAAGGAACCCGTCCATCCCATCATGCATCTGGGCACTATACTGTAGGTCAACCAGGTGAGCTCTACCGAACATGAGTCCTACCAGGCGAACCGGGGCTCCACTCCACTGACACCGTTACAATACTGCCTTGTTCCTGAGTGTGTGTGTGTGTGTGTGTGTACCCAGGATGAAGACAGGCATGAAGGCTCCTGAGGGGATGGGCATGGTGGTGGCGACCGCCGACATCCAGAACTAAGGGGATACGTCATGTGACTCCAACAGCCAATCAAATCACGCATTGCATCATACATGTTGCAGTAACATTGACTGACATCATGTCATTAGCGGCTGTACTTGCGACTGGCTCCCAGTACCGCCAGTCGCTGTCCTGGGTTGTACACACACACACACACACACACACACACCTTCATGATGAAGAACAGCAGCAGGATGACGAAGACACTGACGTCTGGGTGGATCCAGACCGCTGAGCGGCCCAATCCTGGAGGATGGGCGGAGCTTGGCACCTTGGTCCAGGTGAAGTTATCAAACAAGGAGGTGATGCACTCTCTGGGCATCAGCTGGGAGGAGGGGAGAGGGGAGAGGGTGAGAGAAGTGTGGGAGGGATAGAGAGTGAGACATTATTCAGCTGATGCAAATTGATGCAAGAAGTCCAACCTGTGAGACCAAACTGCATCATACAGCATCAGACAGCATCAGACAGCATCAGACAGCATCAGACAGCATCAGGCAGCATCAGACAGCATCAGGCAGCATCAGACAGCATCAGACAGCATCAGGCAGCATCAGGCAGCGTCAGGCAGCGTCAGACAGCGTCAGACAGCATCAGAGAGTGTCCAGCCTGGGGGAGCTGAGCAGGTGAAGACAGCGAGATGATCCCATGCTGAGAACAGTGACCTCTGACCTCTCCTGCCATGAACTGTCCGAACCCAGGCGGGAAGGTCAGGCTGGCGATCACCACGGTAACCAGGGCGGGGAAGACCAGCCGGCTGCAGGAGGGAGAAGAGGAGGAGGAGGAGCAGGAGGAGGAGGAGAGGTGCTTCAAGTTTACAAGGGACTTTACAGCGCTGTGCCTGACGGAGGTAAACCAGGAGAGGAGAGGAGCAGCTCACTGTCGGCCCAGGAAGCGGGTGGTGGCGCTGGGCCTCCTCATGAGCAGAACCACCTGGCGGTTCAGGTACACGAAGAACGCTCCCAGGAAGCCACAGGAGATCCTGCAACCACACACACCTCCTTTACCACGGGAACCTCCTCCTATCACCTCCTTTCGTACTAGCACCTCCCCACAAACGTCCTCCTCGCCCTATGTTATACACCTCCTCCACCTCCTCCTGGACAGACGTGTAAGATGTTCCCTGCTCACCCGATGATGGCGAAGGCAGGGAGTTCCTGCAGGTCGAAGGGGAACTCCATGCGGAACTTAGTCCTGAACAGAGCTGTGATGGTTACTACACAACCAGAGAGACAGGTCAGCAGGGAGCAGGTTAGACAGTGGATAAGGGTTCTCTTGGTTCTAACACAACAGAAGGATGCCATTCAGTGGCATAATCACCGTGGAGCTGATTCATTCATAGAGCCACAGCACCCTCTAGTGATGTGATGATGATGAGTAACATACCACGATTATCTCAAGCCAAAGGGCACATCCTGAATGTTTAAATTGTCCATGCTCATGGAGCATAGCTTTGCCATTTGAAAGAATATACTTTACTTCATCAAATGTTTGATTTCCCGTTTTGGGAATAAATAGAAACCAAGAAGAGGAAAGCGTCACCAATAAGAGGAAACCATGAGGTCATTTTAGATGAAACAACATGTCTACAAAGGTGTCTACTTTACCATTGGGTACAGTGCTACAGTTGGGTACAGAGTGGATGCAGGAAGTACTTTGGTTCTTCTTACCTGCTTCCTTGTTGAAGACAGACAGCACTCTGAAGATGAAGGCGCTGAAGGTGGCAGCAAAGTAGCCCCTCCAGTAGTTCCTCACCGCAAAGTAGGTGGAGGTGACCTCGATGCTGAACAGGACCCCTGGAGCACCAGAGCATTTCGTTGAGTCATTCTGATTACAGAAACTCAACATTCCAGACCATTAAAAATATTCTACAACAGAAACATTCAAGAACTGGAACATCCCAGACCAGGAACATCCGAGAATGTTGAAGTTCAACCAAGAGCTAAAGGTTGGGTTCATGAACCAGCTCATTTACCTCCCAGAGGAGTCCCAAAACAGCAGCCTACACCCACAGCACACCCTACTGTCAGGATGTCAGTATAGCAGTAGGGGTTCTACTGGGGGCACAGAGACACCCCATGAGACAGGGAGAAACCACAAGGCTTGTGTTAGGGTTTACTACAGGTGTGTTTGTGTTAGGGTTACTACAGGTGTGTTTGTGTTAGGGTTACTACAGGTGTGTTTGTGTTAGGGTTACTACAGGTGTGTTTGTGTTAGGGTTACTACAGGTGTGTTTGTGTTAGGGTTACTACAGGTGTGTTTGTGTTAGGGTTACTACAGGTGTGTTTGTGTTAGGGTTACTACAGGTGTGTTTGTGTTAGGGTTACTACAGGTGTGTTTGTGTTAGGGTTACTACAGGTGTGTTTGTGTTAGGGTTACTACAGGTGTGTTTGTGGAACAGGGTTACAGGTGTGTTTGTGGAACAGGGTTACAGGTGTGTTTGTGTTAGGGTTACTACAGGTGTGTTTGTGGAACAGGGTTACAGGTGTGTTTGTGGAACAGGGTTACAGGTGTGTTTGTGGAACAGGGTTACAGGTGTGTTTGTGGAACAGGGTAGGAGTATGGCTCACCTGGTGGACTCCTGAGAAAAAGGCCATGAACCTGCTGAGGACCGCAGCACAGATACTGGCGATGTGGACGAACGGGCCCTGGTACACAACACCAGCAACAACATCAGGTCTGGGCCCCTCGGTTACCACTGGGAGGGGCTGGGTGAATCCGGCCCGTGGGGGAGATGTCTGCGGGTGTGTAGCTGGGGGAGAGCAGCCCGTGCGGCCCACCTCCTTGCCCACTGGCATGCCGCTGCCCAGGCCCGCCGTCAGGCCGACCACCTTGGCTACGAAGGCCTTGAGGGTCAGGTACTCCTTCAGAACCACCCCGCGCAGGATGGTCTTCAGCTCAGGGATACCAGAACCTGGGAGAACACACAGGATACAAGCATGGAACCAGGAGAGCATGTGTGTGTTTCTGCGTGTGTGCCCCTATGTGAGCATTCACGTGTGTGTGTGTGTGTGTGTGTGTGCTCTCTAGAGACCTATAGCCTGAGGAGCCAGCAGGTGGCAGAAGAGTGAGGAGGAGAGGATGAGCAGCAGGGGGTAGGAGACCCAGGCCAGGTACTGGAGACACACCTGGCCTTGCAGCTCCCGGTGGATCCACTGATAGGCTGGAGGGGCAGACAAACAAGGCTGAGGGGCTGGTGGGGGGCTGCAGGACAGTGTTCCTATGAACGCCTTTTAGCATCAAATTGAAGTATTGTTGCTTTGCCTGTGATTAATTCATATGTGAATACATGAATTAATAAAGGGGCATTTAGAAGACGCTTTTGTCCAAAGCGACTTACAATCAGTAGATTTGTGGGGTTGGACATGTGGACAGTTGGAGGAGGGGGAGCGAGGGGATCGTACCGCTGACTCTACGGTCAGCGGACGACCCGCTCTGTCCACCCGCTCTACCCACTGAGCTACTGCCGCCCCATCATGTATTCATACATGAATACATGTATGAATACATGAATACATGACATGGCAGCAATGATCTTCTTAACATGAAGTCCAAGCAGACAGGGAGCTGAGCAGGGTGCATGCTGGATAGTGTAGTCATACCCTGTAGGCTCTTGGCACTGGCGTAGTCCATGGACCAGCTGACCAGAGCCATGGTGAGGCCCAGCAGAACCAAGAAGATCCAGTCCTCCCCCAGCCGGTTCACCAGGAACCTCTGCACCCGGCCCATGCACTCTGGCCCAAAAAACCCACTGGTTTGTCATGACCTGATGGTTTAACTCCTACTGTCATGACCTGACGGTTTAACTCCTACTGTCATGACCTGATGGTTTAACTTCTACTGTCATGATCTGATGGTTTAACTCCTACTGTCATGATCTGATGGTTTAACTCCTACTGTCATGACCTGACAGTTTAACTCCTACTGTCATGACCTGACGGTTTAACTCCTACTGTCATGACCTGACGGTTTAACTTCTACTGTCATGATCTGATGGTTTAACTCCTACTGTCATGATCTGATGATTTAACTCCTACTGTCATGATCTGATGGTTTAACTCCTACTGTCATGATCTGATGGTTTAACTCCTACTGTCATGATCTGATGATTTAACTCCTACCTCTACATTGGGAGGACGTCTTTGATCGAGAGGTCTGCTCTGGTTCTGAGCGGTTCCCCGGTGGGTTCTCCGGTGGGCTCTCCGGTGGGCTCTCCGCCTCATCGTGGGCCGGGCCGTCGGGCGGCTGGCCGCGGTCTCCCAACCTCCGGTGGCCACGGCGGCTGTAACCACGGCGCTCTGCGGGACGGGGCTGCTGGCCGTGCTTCAGGATGTGTCTCTGGGTCAGCAGCTGGGCGGTCTCCCTCCTCCTCCCAGAGCCCCCCTCCTGGTACTCACCATAGAGCTGGAGACCAACCAGAGTATGGACAACAGTATCACAGCCTTCTCCCGAAGACACGGGGGTGTCTCCCTCTGCCTCAGCTGCTGAGCCAGGCAGGGGATCAGAGCCACCAGGGGGAGGCTGTGGACCTGAAGAGCAACCGCAGGCTGGCCACCAAATGAGGACATGCAGACCAGAGCAGAAACAGGAATGGGTCGAATCATCAGGCCGATGAGACCGTATATATATATATACATATATATAGAGAGATATATATATATATATAGAGAGAGAGAGAGAGAGAGAGAGAGAGAGAGAGAGAGAGAGAGAGAGAGAGAGAGAGAGAGAGATAGTAGCATATAATATATAGGAGTTTAACGAGGGGTCAACTCCAAAAGAATTGATTGCATCACGTTAATTGTGAGAATCAATTCTAAAAGAAAGGAATGGAGAACTGGACAGGGTTCCTACTGAACACAGAGCCTGACGTCAGCTCTACAGGGTTCCTACTGAACACAGAGCCTGACAGGGTTCCTACTGAACACAGAGCCTGACGTCAGCTCTACAGGGTTCCTACTGAACACAGAGCCTGACAGGGTTCCTACTGAACACAGAGCCTGACGTCAGCTCTACAGGGTTCCTACTGAACACAGAGCCTGACAGGGTTCCTACTGAACACAGAGCCTGACGTCAGCTCTATTCACCTATTTTAAGTTGAATTCATTTAATGTTTTCAAGATTACAAAATGTGTTTGATGAAGAAATAAGAGCCACCTCGTACTCATACTTATTGCACAAGTTAGATTTTATTTCTGATAAAAACCAAAGAAAGACATGTTGTAGAAGAAGAAGAATCACATATTACACAAAAGAAAGTATAATTTGTTTAAATACATGACTGAAGAGTAAACGCCTCAACACATGAAATACACTATATATCCCGATCTATCTACGTGTCCACAGAACTGTCCCGCCTGTCAGCGTTCAACACAGAGACACTGAGGAGAAGGTCCCTAACCCAAACCCAGGGTACAGGACCTGGGTGAACGTGGACCTGAAGGTGTGGATGTGTGTCAGTGTGTCCGAGGAGCCTCCTACATCTGGGGACACTCTGTAGAAGGACAGAGTGCCAGCAGGCCGGTCCAGATACACTCTTACTCTGTTAGAGCCAGGGGGGGGGGAGACGTATGTCAGTCTCACCACCATTGTACCTTGCAGTGTAATCACCATCATAATAACACTGAAGACTCCAGGACTTGTTGTTCATTCCAAGCCTGCTGTCAGCACCCCGTCCTCTCCTTGTGATTCCTCTGTATGTCACTCCTAGACAAACATATCCTTCCCTCTCTACCTCCCAGTAACAGCGGCCAGTCAGACCCTCTCTACACAACACCTGGTACCAGTAATCAAATCTCTTTGGGTGATCAGGATACGACTGCTTCTCTACAACCCGTGTCACCTTTCTGTTGTCCTCAGACAGAGAGAGTTCTCTGTGGGCTGTGTTTGGGTCCAGTGTGAGTTCACAGGCATCTGAGGGAGAACAAGACATGATTAGGCTGCTGGACACACAGAAATAATAATCCACATATAATTAATTATGTTATAAGATTAAATGTATGAGATTGTATAAGATTGATTATTATTATTTGTATGTCTACTATACTTTTATAATAACAATAAGAACAACAACAACAATAATAATAATAATAATAATTATTATTATTATTATTATTATAATTGTTACTATTATTATTATTATTAGTAGTAGTAGTAGTAGTAGTAGTAGTAGTATAGGATTTAGTGACATCTAGTGGTGAGATGTATCATCTGCAAATAGTAGAATATTATTATCACTATTATTACACGCAAAACTGCAGCTGTAGCACCACTAGTAGGTTGAACATCAACCTAGAATGAAGACACATGTTAACCATCATCTTCATTCCCAGTAGGATTGATGAATGTCCCTACTGCTGTGTGGACTTCTAGATAGTTAGTTAGTTGTGATGAATCAAAGCAGACACTTACAGATGTTTAGAACTGGTTTCTGCCTGCACACTCCATGAGACTCCACACTGGGGGAATCACACAGCCTCCTGTTCTCCATCCTCTGCCTCTCCTCCAGCTGAGCCAGGGATCTCCCCAAGGTCTCTACATATGCTGGAGGACAATCCTCCACCGTTGTCCAGTTCCTGGTGTGTGGAGGATTCTTCAGGGTTTTGAAGGTCTGGAGGAAGAGGAGGTGGTCCTCAGTTTTTGAGAGCTGCTTCACCTCTGAGCTTCTATTGGTCAGATCTTTAATTTCCTGCTCCAGCTCTTTGATGAGACCTTCAGCATCTTTCTCTGTGGATTTCAATTTCTCTCTAATCGTTTTGTTGCGATCATCACGGTACTTTAGAATAGAGTGTGTCAGAGCAGGGAGGACCTGCACACCATCAGCAAGCTCTCTGCGTTTTACTGTGTTTCTGATCTCCTGCATCTTCTGTTGTCTCTCCTGGATCATCTGCTGAACTTCAGACTCTATCTTCTGCAACTGGGCTAACTTCTCTTCATATTCCTGCTTTAGAGGAACGACAGGATGGGACTTGTGGTCCAACACTGTGCACAACAGACACACACACACCTGTTCAGTCTGGCAGAAGAGCTCCAGAAGTCGGTCGTGTTTCTTACACATCCTGTCTTCCAGACGGTCCATCGGATGGACCAGCTGATGTTTCTTCAGGCCTGTGACTCTCTGATGAGGCTCCAGGTGGGTGTGGCAGTAAGAGGTTTGGCACATTAGGCAGGACTTCACGGCTCTCAGCTTGGGCCCAGTACACACCTCACAGAGAATGTCCTCTTGTTTGACAGAATGCTGCCCTGTAACTCGTGCAGCTGACTGAGACTCAGCAGCCACCCCTGGGCATAAAGAACGGCCCTGTAGTGCAGGTCTTGTGTGGAAACAACGGTTGCAAACAGGACATCTGAACAGACTTTGTTCATTCCAGAATCTTGTGATACAGGGTCTACAGAAGTCGTGTCCACATGGTGTTGAAACCGGGCTGATGAAGACATCCAGACAGATGGGACATGAGGAGGGGTCTTTAGACCAGGAAGTGTAAGCAGTGGCCATTCCTAGACACAGACAACCAAGGTTGATGCATTAAGGAATCACATTCTTTTGATTTCACGAAAGGAAGAGAGGTTTTAACACTTGTCCCATGATTAAATCACTTCTCCTGACGGCACTCAAACATCTGTTCCAAGATACCTAGTGAAGATGACTGTTGTACCAGCAGACCTAAGAGAGAACTAAGCATGGCTGTGCCACCAGAGACGGTAGAACGCTGTAGCAGCAGCTCAGGTGCCGGTTATGTTAGCAGGAACAGCTTTTGGACCGTTGTGGGTGATGATGCCCTCTACTATTTCCTCTGAGCAGGACTCCCCCCGGCGTGACGGACAGACGGCGTGTTGGAGAACGAGGGAACGGCTGTCAGCGCGTAACGGATGTTTCAGTGGAGAGAGCAGTGTGGGGCTTGCTGGAGGACTCACCTGACGGCGTCCCTCGGCTGTTTGCTCTGAAGCGTATTTTCTTTTTCTCCAGAAACAGAAAGCTGCCTCCTCGTTGTGTTGCCTCGTTTCCAGTGAACTCTTCGTTTTGTTTCCTGGATGAGACGTCATCGTCTTCATCTTCATCCTCTCCACCCTCAACCACTCAGCAGGGCGGGGCGATTGAATGCGTTCCAGGTCTTTCTGAGAAACACATTCCTTCAGAAGCATGCGGAGGTAGAGCTGCAGTAGGGCTGCAGTAGGACCAGAGTAGGACTGCAGTAGGGCTGCAGTAGGGCTGCAGTAGAGCTGCAATAGGACCAGAGTAGGGCTGCAGTAGGGCTGCAATAGGACCAGAGTAGGGCTGCAGTAGGGCTGCAGTAGAGCTGCAATAGGACCAGAGTAGGGTTGCAGTAGGGCTGCAGTAGGACCAGAGTAGGGCTGCAGTAGGGCTACATTAGGGCTGCAGTAGGGCTGCAGTAGGGCCAGAGTAGAGCTGCAGTAGGGCTACATTAGGGCTGCATTAGGGCTGCAGTAGGGCTGCAGTAGGGCTACATTAGGGCTGCAGTAGGGCTGCAGTAGGGCTACATTAGGGCTGCAGTAGGGCTGCAGTAGGGCTACATTAGGGCTACATTAGGGCTGCAGTAGGGCTGCAGTAGGGCTACATTAGGGCTACATTAGGGCTGCAGTAGGGCTGCAGTAGGGCTACATTAGGGCTGCAGTACGGCTGCAGTAGGGCTACAGTAGGGCTGCAGTAGGGCTGCAGTAGGGCTACAGTAGGGCTACATTAGGGCTGCAGTAGGGCTGCAGTAGGGCTACAGCCTGGCCATGGTGAGTGTCAAACGACCGACGCAAAATGTCCCCAAAAGGTTTCTTAGCGAGACCCGAACATGAAAAACAAGACAAGAAAGAAAATAGC
>OMKI01036178.1:12669-20855 GCA_900302315.1 Phycis blennoides
TATTTTCATGATGAAACTAGCACTGGCCCCAACAGGCCCTACTTAGCCATATCCTGTACAGAGGTAGGGCCCCAACAGGCCCTACTTAGGCCCCAGCAGGCCCAGGCCTCTCCTGCTGGTTGTGCATGAAGTGCTACACAGGTATTTCCAAAGTCTGTCCTGAATTGTGAACGAGTAAGATGCCCATCCTGACTCAACCCTGTGCATGTGTTTCGACCTGCTTCCCGAATGGCTGTTTCATAGCTGGGAGTAGAGTAAGTAATATAAGCTAATGTCAGCTATTTTCTTGAGCTGATGGTCCCTTTAACACGTCTTTGTATGCTGGTTGGCTCATTGCTTGTTTTTGTTCCCCCGCGCCATTATAGAAACAGGTCGAGTGCATTGTTTTTTTGACAAAGAAACCATGCACAACCCACAACAAAAAGTGACATCAGCGCAGAGGCCAAAAACAATGACACCACAGGGAAGAGCGGGAGGAGGAGGTGAAAGCTTCCCTCCTCCTCCTTTTACTCAAGAACTGCAAGGCAGCTTACATTCATCTCACATAAAGCAATGCATTATGGGACCAAGCAAGAAACATGGCGGAAAATGACAGTTGGAACTCTTTCAAAGTGTCACCACCAATCTTTCATCAGATCCACAAAGGACAGATTGTTTCAAATTGCCTTTCACTTCAAACAATTGTGTAATTCAAAATGTGTAAAAATGTATATGCATATTCTATATAGGCAAATTATATATATTAACAAATTAATATGAGAAATAGAAAAATAATCTTGAAAAGAAAATCACCTTTTTTTGTAAGATATTTCCACCAGAACTTTGTTGCACTAGGGTTCCCCCCCCCACACTCCCACTACCCCCTTTGGTGGGTAGTGGGGGTGGGGGGATTTTCACAAGAGGCCTCCATCAGCCTTGACTAAATCCACTTTAAATATCCAAAATGATGGAGAAGGCTGAGGTTTTAGTCAGCAATGGAGTCATTGGGAAGAACGAAACAATAGTAAATTCTGATTTGGTGAATCTGTCATTTGTAAAAATGTTGTCGTAGAATCAACCCAGCTCCGGGTCAGCTGACTAAGTAGAGCTCTGCTAAGAAGGATTTGCAGGAGTTTTTTCTCATCATAATCTTGGAAGGAATTTATGTCTTTTTGCAGTAATGCCAAAACTTTTCAGGCATGATTAGAAATTTTGAACGCGGAGTCAAATAAAGACAAAACCCATGTTGAGCGAAAGTGAGTCAATTCACACCACAAGTCAGTCGAGGTTAGTTAAAAGGGCAATATTATTTGCCTATGTATTCCATGTATTCCAAGACAAAGGCGCCCATTGTGGAATGGCTGAGGAGAATGTACACTAGGGGCTAAAACCTAATTTTGTATTTCATGGGGTATGAAACAAGAGTGTTATTATAAAAATGTGATGGTAATTAGCACACGCTGCATGCATGGACAGCACAAGACTTGTAAGGCAATCACTACTGGAACAAATCACAACTTATATCTCAGCTCTCAATACATCTCTTCCTCATACAGATTTAAAGGAGAACAACAAACAAATAAAATAAAGTAATAGGCCTGCTGCTCAACTTACGTTTCTCGTCATCTGCATGAACTAGTGATGCTGCTCTTGACAGAACATCCAATGGCGTCTCCATACTTGGCTCCCTGTGAGCGAGAATACAATGCGGAAAATGTAAGCAGCATGTTACAACTGGGTTGTTGACATTTTTAAAGCATTAACCATGCCTTTACGGTTTAAATGAGCTATACTCTATCGACAGAGTACATGATTAAGACTGTGTAAACGTTTAGCTATTGCGCCATGGTTTACTATAAAGGCTGCATGGGCAGCACTACGCTATGACTGGAATTCTGGACAAAAACGCTCCAGCGCACTGCACCGCCGTCTCCTCTTCCCGTCCCACTTTTAACATTCCAAAGATGCCACAATCTCATTTCGCTCAGCATGTTGTTTTTTTTTCTCGCAAGAACCAATATCATTGATTTCATGCGTAGCGACATGGTAACATAGGAAGTTTACTACTTTTACTGATTTTTTTCTTTCCTACGGCACAATGTCGCTTACTGGGCGACATGGTGCAAAGGCAAATGCAATGATGACAAACATCTTCGACGGAATAAAAAAAAATGCACTTCTGTTCCAGAAAAAAGCTTAATAGAGCCAGTATTGTCTACAATTACTACTAGTGCAGTAGCTAGCCGACCGGGTCGTGAATACAACTCCCAACAACAAACATCTTTACATAACAGGGCGTATCATAAAAAAAAAACCCGATTGCTGAATTGTTCCGTTTCCAGCTCATTCTCCCCGCGATAAGTTGAGAAGAGACACTCACTACTGTCGCGCGAGACAACTCTGCCGCGCGAGTAGCCAACACACCAGTGCTGCACGTGAACACGGAACAGTAGTTACAGCGTAAGGAGCACACTGTGGTTGCACTACTGGGATACATACTCACTTTAAGCGCCACTTTGGAATCTTCGGTTGTATACCATTCACAACAAAAAAGGAAACACAAAGAATCCCGCAGTAGGTCCACAGAAACGCGCAAAGAAAAACACAAAATAACAAAGGCAGAGTCCTACGGAGTCTTCCGACTGCACTAAACAATGGCAGCTCGTCTCGTTTGTCGGGACAAACTTGGTTGTAAGGAGGAAGGGGGGTAAAAATGCCTGGAATGATGGAATTCTGTTCCTAGCAGGTGGTGAAAGTAAGGAGCGTTGATTGGTCGAGAGAGAAGGAATGATATCAGCATAAATTATGATAATTTCTCGTTGCATCACATCCTTTTGGAGGTTACCACTGTCAGATGGTGATTTCTTAGCGAAGCGTGGCGGACTGCACGGTGTAGTATCGTGACATGAGATGCGCCCTAGCTGCCACACTAACAACTTGTCTGAGACTGAGACAGGCTACCATCTCGATTCAATTGGTTGGGGTTTTTGTAGGTTTAGGTCTACTTATGTCTGGAGCGAAACGGTGAATTAGCCTACAGGAACTGTAATCCCGTCAAAATAATAACATTTTAACCGATATTAATCAACATTGGGTTTCTGGTTATACCTATATTTTTGTACCTGCCCTCTGAATCATGACTCCCAATTTAATAATTGCTTGTGCAAGATTATTTTCAAAAACACATACAAAAAAAAACCCCGTCACGAATCACTTTACTGTTAGCCCTACCAAAAAAAGAAACAGGAAGAAATTAATTTTCTGACAATGATCTGCATAATAACTTCCAGTGTACACGTGTGAGTACTATACGCTACAACCTCGGATTAGAAAAATGTACAGTACACTACAGTACACAAATCCACACCATAAACGTGCAAAATACACGGCATAACAAAGCTCTTCGAGGTTTTCATGTTGGCAATCATTTCCAGCTTCACGTGTGCATGTTTAGCTGTCCCTGCAGACCAACAGACGGAACACGTCCCACGAAATAGCTATGAATCGAGAAATTAAATCAAAGTTCTCCTCCGCTTAATCCTCCAGTGACATTCTTTGTTCGGTAGTCCATCCTCGCATTACGTAAAGTGTTACGCAACCGCTGCTCCGCGGAGAGAAAAGTTTGAAGTTTGAAGTTTGAACCTGAACGCACTGTGGACTGATCCAGGCGAAACAACACGCTCCGGTTAGTCCACCAAAGTGTGAGGTGCGAGGATGTCCATGGGTATGTCGCTTTTCGTCATTTCTTTATTTGTTACATCGGGACGTTAACGAGCGTTAGGGTGTTTCGCACTGTAGGTCTACCGTTCTACAGGTAGTGTGTACATGGCCGTGATATAGTTTTTTGTTAGCCCTACATGTTTCTCACATAGGTCTATGCCGTGCGAAATGTCATTATTCGGTATTACTAAAGGTCATGACTTGAACATTCAAGCTTATGTTAATCAAAGAAACGCTTGCAATTCAATTTCTTTTTCCAGGTACGCCTACCATGCCGTCGCTTTCAATAGGTGGAATGCAGGTATTCTTCACAATTTTTCTGATGCCTCTGCTATTCACCGCACCTTGTCACGGAGGTAAAATCCTGGTTTATCCGGTGGATGGTAGTCACTGGATCAATATGAAGATTGTGATCGAGGAACTCCACGCCAGAGGGCACAGCATCGACGTGATACGAGCATCAGACAGTTGGTACATCAAAGAGGAGTCCCCCTTCTACACTTCGATCACCATCCCTCAAGAAGCCCAGCTCGAAAACTTTTTTCTAATATATTTGGACAATTTCATGAAGGTAGGCTTGGTCTAAATTCTAATAGGAAATTATCCTTAATCATGTCTTCATAAGATAGATTTTGATTTGTTAGTTATTACTTTAACTAATGACTATTATTACATTAAATTACTGACATGCATGCATTTCTCCATTGTTGCTCAGGCACAGAGAGAAGGAGCATCCATGTTTACATTCCTCAAACTCACCGGGCAGTTCCTGTCGATGATCTCAAAGGCTCATTCACTAAACTGTAATATTCTTGCTCAAATCCTTGACCACAAAAGCCTTGTTCAGCGCCTATCTGATGCCCAGTATGACCTGGTCCTCACCGATCCTGCCATAGCAACGGGGGTCGTCCTAGCCAAGTATCTCAAACTACCTATGGTGCTCAACGTCCGTTGGATCACCAGCGGAGACGGCCAGTTTGCCATCGCTCCATCCCCACTGTCCTACATCCCTGTCCCGGGCTCTGGTCTAACAGACAAAATGAGCTTCACAGAGCGGGTCCAGAACATGCTGTTCTACAGCGTCATTGTCTTCCAGGAGAGGTTCATGGTGGGGCCTAGTTATGATGCCATCTGTGACAAGTACTTTCAGGGAGGCTGTGACATCATCTCCCTCATCCAGGAAGCAGACATTTGGTTGTTCAGGTCAGATTTTGTCTTTGACTTTCCCCGACCAACGATGCCAAATGTAGTTTATATAGGGGGCTTCCAGTGCAAGCCAGCCCAGCCCCTCCCACCTGACTTGGAGGAGTTTGTCGAGAGTGCTGGGGAGCATGGAGTGGTCATCATGACCCTGGGCACTTTGGTGAACGCCTTACCAGATGATGTTGCAGAGGAGATCGCCACCGTCTTTGCAAAAATGCCGCAAAAGGTGAGGCAGTGCAGTGATTTATTGCATTTGATGGTAAACGGACCAGTTATGTCGTGCTCTCCATCCTCAAAAATGTCACGCCGCACATCTAGCTCGATATATTCCTCGTGACATTCCTGTTACACAAACTCCCGAGGCCTAATCCAGCTCACTGGAATCCGTTTTCTTAGGTGTGACCACCAGTGTGAGCATGGAGTTGCATGTTCGTAATCCATCCTCATGTGTTTTGCAAACAGGTGATTTGGAGGAACATTGGTCGGCGTCCCTCTACCTTGGGCAACAACACACTGATTGTTGACTGGATGCCCCAGAAGGACCTCCTGGGCCACCCTCAGACCAAGGTGTTTGTGGCCCACGGAGGAACCAACGGAGTCCAGGAGGCCATATACTACGGGGTACCGGTGCTGGGCATACCGCTGTTCTTTGACCAGTTTGACAACCTGCTTCGCCTGCGGGAGAGGGGAGCGGGGAAAATCCTCCCTCTGGCTGAGGTCAACGGTCACAGCTTTGAGCAGGGACTCGGGGAAGTGCTCCACCAAGACAGCTACAGACACAACATGCAGAGACTGTCCAAACTGCACAAAGACCAGCCGATTCCCCCCCTGGACCATGCCATCTTCTGGACGGAGTATGTAATGCGTCACAAAGGTGCAGCCCACCTGCGTACAGATGCCTACAAGATGCCCTGGTACTCTTACTACGCGATAGATGTACTGATGACTCTGTTGGCTGCTGTGACCGTATTTGTCCTCTCTATTGTAATCGTGTTTAGGTTCTTGTGCTGCAGAGGGAGGAGAATATCCAAGAGCAAACAACACTAACTCAAGTGCATGTTTACATCCTTAAAATTGTCATTAGAATTGCAATTATGTAATATTCAATATTTAATTATATTTTATATAAATGTCATTTTATTTAATAGTTGTCTTCATTTTACTACAGCAACTTCATTTGGAATGACCAAATAAAAACAATCTCAACACATTTTACACATTTTCAAACATGTCAGCCTTGACGTGGCAGCAAGTCCTTTTGCAGAAGAAGTCTGTTGCAACTGCCTCTTTTGTAATCCCATAGGAATCCGTAACAACAAGCTAGGGTTCAGGTGAGGGTCAAAGGTGTAGTACAAGGACTCGAGCAGGTGTGGTCCTGCCGAAGGGCACACAGTCACATGCTGGTCAGAGAACCAATCAGACGGTGGGGGAGGGGTGATCAGGACACTTGTGGGACAGAGGGCTTTCTCCTCCATCCCCTCCACATCTTCACAAGCTTCTTGGCACTGTAGGACACCGTCTTCCACAGGCCTGTAAATTAGAGGGGGGCAATGCAGTGTATACTTTTATTTATTTGATGACAAAGTAACAATGTCAGCCATTTTACTAACCACATTGTAATAACACTTATTTTCTGGTTTGGTGATATAGTCACAAACTCCATTTGAGAAATTACTTCTTCATTCCACTGTAAGATTGTTCATAGCTTTCTCTTCAATAGTTGCTTGGAAGTGGGAGTCACAATGTCTCAAAGCCATTTAAGGTATACATGTTCAAATAAATTGACTAGGAATTACAACCACAATCACATACAGTATACCATATATACACTAAAGCCTTATCTAAAAAAACTAACAAAAAAAACACCAGGATGAAGAGTTTGTTGACTTACCAGCTGTGGCAATGCCTTTAGCACTCTGCGTAATGCTGGAGGACTTAACAATAGAGGAGATGGCTGCAAAAGAGGGAATGCCAGCTTTACATCTCACCATTCTCACCATACAGTGCACAATGTGCATACTGTATCTTTATTTCTAATGCTGTACTTTTTTCTGAAGTGCACCTGATTCTGTGTAGTTCAGTAGTTGTCTTTGTGGCTGGCAACTTCAACGTTCATTCTTTTGAGGTCAGAGTCTTTCTTTTATTAACGATGCATCCAATACATCTGGTATTTGCATTGCATTGCTCGGTTAACCATTGCTAGTATACAACATCGCACTTGGCAGAAATGCCAAGTTACAAAGAGCAATTATAGGTGTAAGGGTAGGTAGAGGATGGATGTTATACAGGGTTCAGGTGAACTCAGGTGAACAAGTATTAGTCCTCATTCCGTCCTACCCGTCCATCCATCCATCACCCACTCCACCCTCACCCTCACCCTCACCCCCTCCCTGTCTCTCCCCTTCTCACCCTGTTGGACCACGGCTCCACAGTCTGGGTCCTGGGCCACCTGGAGGAGAATCTCCTCCACGTCTCGATTCTTCCCGGGCGGGTCCACCAACCGGGTGATCCGCTGCTGTAGTGTCCGCGGCAGCGTCATCAACTGGACAAACTGTCCCTCGGGGCTCTTGTCCACCTGCAGGCACAACCGGTGAGACGATGAGATGCCAGCAAGCAACACACTTCACTGTGGCACGGAATGACACGGACAGAATCCAGCCAAGCCACACGGCTACAGTTTAGTTCAATGGTATGAAAAAAAAGTAGAATAAGGTTGTAGGCTGATTGTATTTCAGTCTGCAGTCTTTGAATGTAATAGTAATTTAGGCCACCTGCGAGTTTGTCAAAATGTATCTTTACAGAGAACTCAGAGATACATACAAATGTATAACTTTTTCAATTCAAAGCTTAGGCAAAACCGTGATTTGTAAATTCGTTAATAAACCACAGACCATTTAATTTTCATTGATGCAGCAGATTCCATTTGACTTCCAAACCCCCGTTCATTCAAAGTGCCAGCAGGGAAAGTGACCCATCCCGAAAAAACAACAACAACAACAACCCAGCACCCAACACCCAACACACGTGTATTTTCCACACTCTCATGGAGTCTCAGCCTCAAGATCGCCGGGGGTCGGGTTCCCTGCAGCAGCTCGGTGACTCACAGGGAGCGGCAGGAGGACTGGCACACCGAAGACAGGCAGAAACCTGAGCCCTGGAAACTGCACAGAGCACACGCCGCATCTGCAGTGTGCGTGTCCACACACGTAGGAATGTTTGTGGACGAGCGAGCGCGCAAACCCACAATACGTGTGTCAGCTTATATACAAAGCGAGAACAGGGGG
>OMKI01036183.1:3871-11371 GCA_900302315.1 Phycis blennoides
AGCAGAGTGTATATATATATATATATATATATATATATAGATTGTGCAATTAAGAGCAACTAACTGTGCTGTGCAATCACTGATTAACATGATCTAGATTTCCAGAGGGATGAATGTGTTCTCAATTTTAAGGGAAGATATCCCAGCCTCACACATTCATCCTCTACCTCAGGCTGAAGCCATAAATTAGCAAACAAAAATAGCTATAAATAAGTTCAATATCTGCACAAACTTCCATTGCAATTGTAAAATTATATCAATATCAAATTCTTTGTCAAATGTGAAGATTGTTTGGAATGTGTAATTATTGTTCTTTATTGGTTTGTTATTCATTATTGGTTGTTTTATTAGCTCTAAGTTTGCAGTTATAGCAGTTATAGCTTCCAAGGGAATATATCAGAACCCCTACCCACATGTCAATTCAGTGATTCTGATTTGATGGGAGCTCAGATAACTAAGGTGTGGCCTGAACTGAGCCTGTACCAAATCCTTTGTGTCAGTGTTTCCATGGCACTACTTAGCAGTGATAAGGTATGCAGAGGCTGTCTATACAGAGTTACCTGTGACCACCGTCTGTAGTCTACTCATGATGTTGTGAGTTTATGTTGACCTTCCTATGCCTCAACTCTCATCGTCCTGCTCCTGAAAGACGTGTTTGTCAGGTCACTAATAAGTCACTTTGGATAAAAGAGTCTGATAAAATGACTTGATAGTAGTAAAATTGAAAATCTAAATCAAGTGTGACAGCAAAGTACAACATACAGCTTTCAAAACAAAATGCAGCATATGAGACAGTTCAGTCAGCAGGTCATAAAGACTCCAGGTACACCAAAGGTAGAAACACACCTGAGGTCTCACCTACGCCCTCATTACCAACTGTTCGCAGGTAATCCTTCACTAGCCTGTCCTCTTGCAGGTCCTCTGGCCGTTCCCACGTTGGGATTCGAACCAATGGCCTTGTATTCTGTGTTCATTCCCCCAGACAGACAGGCTGTCCTTGTATGACCCTTTTCTCTCTATCTGATCCAGGGGTAATGATGCTCTTTCATTCATAGTAGAGCTCATCTCAAGAGAAAGAAATGCGTTTTTTATGATTGCCTTCAGCCAATGTGCTCTATCTGCTCTATCTAGACGACAGACCTTCTCACATTCCCGATTGATTTTGAGCACATTACTGATCTACTATTTTCTAACAACTTTGTCTTAATTAAACTTTTGCTGTTTGTTTAATGCTACCATTATATGTCTGGTCTCATTCGGTACCCATTACTGTCATAAACGTCCCTTGAAGGAGGGATCCCTGTTCTGTGTTGTTTCTAAAAGGTTTCTTCCCTCTGGATTTGGGGAGTTTCTCTTTTAAGTCCTTGAGTGGGCTTAGGGTTAGGCTGGTGTCGTATAATGTGGGCCTGTCAAGCCCTTTGAGACTCTAAGTGTGATTGTAGTCTTTACTTGACTTGAATCATTGCCATATTTGAGTCAATGGTGCATCGCTATCTGTAGTCTGGTAATACAGCATATGTTTATTGGTTGCCATACAAATACATTTGTTTGATCAGTTCTAGTTCTGGCATTGCCATTGCAACACTAGTCTGTGGTTGTGCTACCCGCATCTCCATTGTAACAAGCATGTCAATGCTCTGAGGGTTTTTTCTTTTTGGAAGTGATATGAATGGTTTATTATGCCCTTGGGTGTACCGAAGTGGTGCTCTATGAGAGAAGTGTAGCGTGATAGTGAAGGTAGACATCCCATAAACAACACTCTTGTCTTCACTCGGCTCTGAGAGAGGGGTCCTCATCACCATGGTGACCATGAGAGAGGTGGAGGGTGGTGGCATGTCTGGCCAGCAACTCATCTCTGTCTATTCACTGTATCAAGTAGAGGGGAACCAGGCCTCCCCCAGCCCTCTAACAGCTGGGTCTGGTGTCTCCTTAACCGTCACCAGCACAGATGTGCACATGCTCTTCTGTTTTACCAACACATATGTGCACATGCTCTTGTACCATATCTTTTTGTGAGTTTTTCACTCTTGACCTGCGCTTACACACTTGTCTGGCAGACAGTTCCTCTGCCTGGAGCGAATGATCCTGGGCTCTCTAGCAGGTCTGGGACTCATTGGACTCAGAGTTCGCATCTCAGCTTGAATTGCTTCTGGCGTTCTAGGATATAATTCAGAAAGGCACTGGGTTGAAGTGACCTTGTGGAAAAATGTGCATATCTGTACGACTTATCAATGTATTCTGTCATTCTGTTTTTAATGACCAAATTAATTAATCCTAATGGATGTAATCTACTGGATGTACTGCAGTCGCCAACCCCATCAGACCCAGGTCAGTTCTGAGAGGGTGGGTACAACAACATAGTGAAATAATTCCTAATTTATTCACAGAGGTTTTCCCTGCATGTTTGAATGCAAGGGTGGTGTTGTACAAAAATGCACCAAAACGAGAAGGGCCAAACAACCACATGCTGTGTACTTGATGGTAACCTAGGAAACCACTTTTTGGGGGTTGTGCTGAGTGTGATGTGTGCTCTTGTGAAGTATTTCCTGATAGGTGTGACGGCGGTAATAGCCGTGCTGTTTGAATGGAGTGAGGCACTCCTATAAAAACCCTGGGCCGTATCAAACGGTCGCAGCGCTGGGCGGACGCTAGGTTGACTGTGGCGGACACCTATTGATTTTCACAACTCGGTCCGAGGCGTGCTGTAAAGTGTCATCACTAGAGTGCTGGAGTGGAAAATCAGGCCGAGCGGCATGTCACCGTTGAGTGCGGCACATTTCTCACCGTGGGCCGCCTTGTCTGTGTTCTGACCCCACCGCGGCTTTTTAATGGACTAGAAAATCTCAGCCAATCAGGCGAGTGTTGCCATGGAGCTGCGGAAGGAGGAAGAGACAAGCTTTCTCCCTCTCGTACCGCTATCTCCTCTGGAACAAAATCACACCCTCCTATATCTCGTAGAAATACGACGTCTATAAGGGGAAAAGAACTGCGACTGTTGGGATTATGTCTGTGATCCCACAGGGAAAACCCTGCTCAGTATTTCCATCCTGCAATCTCTTGGTTACTCGTAGTAGCCACTGTGGCCGAATTTCATGTCTGGGATCAATAAAGATGTATCTTATTTGTTGCTGTAACAGGATTAATAAATAATGAAGTGATATAACTTAACTCATATACTATAGCTCTCACATGTCAGTGGTACTTTCTTAAGTGTTACCAAGCAAGCAATTTTTACTGTCAGTCAAAAATAACTCTACTCAAGCATTGATTGTCGTGTCAACTAAAAGGTAAAAGCTTTCCTACCTTTCCGATGATTATATTCGAAGATAGAACAAGATGGTGATTTGCCCATGGCTAAACAGAAGGAGAGCATGTCTCTATCAGAATGGAAGACGGTTGACATCACACATTGCAACACATTACACACCTGCAGTCGAGAATTCCCCAAAGCCACATTTGGAATTATTAGCTCAAGTGCAACTTCCCCAGGTATACTTTTGTGCTTGTTTGGGCACACAATGATCTTCTCACGTCGAAACAAGCAGCACAGCGCTGTCTGTCAAATTAATAAGCGCAATGTGTGTAGAAGGCTTCTACATGGATATGAACATTGCTTACAATGACAAGATCACTGAGGGCGGGGAGGGGTTCTTCAGTGAATATACAGCTTATAGTTGTTGTCGAGTTTTATAATTGAATGTTGGCTCCTGAGCGTTCAAGAATCGAGGTAAAAATGTAACAGATGATTGTTTTCAAATGTTACTCGGCGGTTCCTGTGAATGGCCAATTAGTTTCCATACAGGTCCCCAGCCCCCCTTGGTGGAGCTGTAGAACAATAATGACTTCATGAACAGGATGGAATGGTATGGAAAGTAGAGAGAAATATGTTATTTTGTAATAGCTCTGTGTCAGATAAGCACGGAACATGCAGTAAGAGATGTCTCCAGATAAACCAGGACCTGTTAGTCCACCTTAAATACAACATATATAGATGGAAAGTGCACTTGAACACTACCTCTCTAGATAGTCCACCTTGAATACAACTTCTATAGGTAGCACGCCCACTAAATACAACCTCTCTAGATATCCCACCTAAAAAACCCTCTCTAGCTAGATAGTCAACCTTAAATATAACAGCTCTCGACAGTAAATAGTAAGGTAGTTAATGGTAAATTCACTTCTCCTGCTTCTCTTCCACCTAAACAGGACTAAAATCAAGATAAAGTGTTAAGCGTGAATTGGTAAGTGCTATGTTGAGAGAAATGTTGAAGGAAAATAAAGGGAACACACACCTCTTACTCACACACTTAACACACTCATTCAATGTTTCATTCTGCCATCTAGTCTTTTGGTCTCTTCACAGCTAAAACAAAAAGACAGCAGGGAAATATTTGTGTTGTGCTCTTGTGTCATTTGAAGTTATAAATCAATAAAAGAGCTAATCATGAAAAAAAAAAAAAAAATTGGCTGCTATAAGGATACGTTTTTCTAAATGTGCCAAATATCTGAATATAAAACTTGTGGTAAGAGTTAGTGTAAATAAAGAAGCACAAAGGACAGCATTTTATTCATTTTTTTGCCCATGATAATTATTTGAAATAAAAACACACATCAATCATAATCAAAATTGCTTCTTGCTGCCATAAACTTCAATTGCATGTTTAATGAAGTACATGCTTTATCTGAAAAGCAATTGTAAGGAGTTGTCTAATCAGTGTTTTTCAATCTGCGGTAGGCCTATTTGTACTACTGGTGGTACACATGGGTTCTTCTTGAAATATGAAAGATGGATGAAAGATATATTAATAATAATACAAAATTCTATAGATAATTGAAAAAACATATATCATAGGTTTAGTGGATGTCGTTCAATTAGGAGGGACTACGACTACGACTATGAACCAGAAGATGTATTGACAACAACAAATTTGGTGATGAGATATGATTCAATCATTTTTCAAGGGGACGATATATCCATAAAGTCTGCCGGGAGATGAAATCAACCCCAATGCTGTTTCTATACTGGTGGTGGTGGTGGTGATGGCTAGAGAGCCGGTCCAATCTCCTTCTGACGGACTCGAACAGGGCTAAAGCAGGGGTGAACGGGATGGAGGAGAGCTCCAATGAGTCACAAAACAGCATATATGAGCAAGCCTGAGTGTATATATATATACAGTATATATAGACTGTACATAACTGTTCCCGATAGATTGAGATATAAAGGGGCGGAGTCTGCAATGAGAGCGCAGGAACGAAAACAAAGGATATATTGATGAGAAATTGATGAGCTACATATCTATCATGCATAGGGATATTAGTATTACAATGATCCACAATATTTATTGACAACAAAACATTTTGAGATTAGACACCATCAAATTACTTTTCAGAGGGATGATGGATCCATGAAGTCTTCCGAGAGATGAATCCCCACCCCCCCAAAAAAAAGTAATGAAAGTTATTACCTTGACGGACGACAACGGCACCTAATGGATTGACAAAATAGAATGAATACATGCCATGAATGAATACTCTCTGAGATCAGTGAGTAGTCAGAGCCACCTAGTAGAATGCATAAGTTGTGATATAATAACGGGAAACAGATTTGCTCAGCAAGACAGAAAGCCAGTATTGATAGACAGAAAATCCCAGTTACGGGAGACGGTAAAGCCAGCAATGCCTTAAGCAGTCAGCATGGGAAGACGGCAGGCTAGCGGCAAGCAATGGCTAGTGAATGCCAAGCTATAGACAAATATATGTCGGAATGTTGCACGATGGAAGAACAGAAATCCAGCAATGGCATAGCAATATTATAGAACGTCCAGGAGGGCATACAATGATAATAACATCCAGTGAATGCGACCAGCAACGGTCAGATACAACATGTGAATAAAGGGAGTTCGTGGCCTACGGGGTACTGACCTAATTTAGCTTAGTTTAAATGCTTTTCACACCATGGGAGTCATGGTTTGAAAGACCTCCTGGTGAGGATGATTGATGCGGCGTCAGGCCGAATATACGAGTTACAAGTGACCAACGCCCGGTCACCTATAGGATGACCAGTGGCCCGGTAGTTGGAGTGATATTGATGGGGTCCTTTGTATTGCAGCAGATGTAGTGGCACCTATCCTGAACGAATGACCCGAGTAGTGCTGTGTGGAAGACCACAAACAATGAGGACCTGATTTAAATATTTGTTAAATCACGGCTTGGACATGGGATTATCATTGAGGGTTATGAAAAATTGGAGAAGCGGAATGAGATCTGGGCCTGAGCTTGAGAACCATGGACCTGAACCGGCTAAAGTGCGTGTCAGTGCGAGCCGCTACGATGGAGCAAGCAACCCGTAACTAAAAATGTTTAAGAAACACACTATTGCCAATAATCTTAAACCCCAGATCAGAAAAATGGGATGTCTCTCTTAGGGTTCCCCGCTTTCTAAAAAGAGAAAACTAGAATGCAAGTCAATGGATGCTCTCAAGGAGAGAATGCTCTCAAGCAGTGTAGTAACAATTGTATGTAGGATGATAATCATAATGGGTAGCCGGGTATCAGAATTAGGGGACATTTTTTTAGCTATACCTTTGAGGAACATTTGGATTGATGTGGATTAAAAAAAAATGTGTGATGTGGATTTAAAAAAAATGTGTGATGCTTCAAACGTAGACGCTTCTACACAGTAAGACATAAAAGTGCAGACTGTGGTAATTGCAGCTGGTGTTAGAGGCATATTAACTGATAAACAGAATGGCAACTAAACAAAAAATAAAGAAATCATAAGAATTGAGGGTTGACTCCCGCTAGTCCCTTCCTCATGTACCCATGTACCTTTTAGCAGACTCTAGAAGTCTGACCAAGAGATTTTCTTTTAAAAGAGTGTTTGTGCCGACAATAGAGGGGATGCAATAGGGGTGATACTAGCATAGGGCAGAGGCTCCTGAAGATCAGAAAAATTGACAAATACATTGTGATGCCCTGGAATGTGACAAGTGGTCAGTTTGAAATGGTGAGCGACTGCCAGCCCCGTAATGTGACTCATGAAAGGCATTATGTCTTCAGAGTTGGAGCGGCCTTTATTGATGATGCTGACTACGGCTTTGTTGTCTTGTGCTTCCTCTGCCATAAACGTGTCCCCAGACATGGCGTGTGAGAGGCAGGCGTTATCTAGGGGACCAGGTCATTCAGGTTTGGTAAGTAGGAGGCCAGGTCAAGCAACCTGGGTATGAATGAATGAACACCTTTGCGGAATAAGCCTCATTATTGAAATTGCCTAGCAACGAAAGAAGTTGGTGTTTAGGGATCTGAGTTGCTGACAGGAAAGGCAGCGTGATGTTGCGAATGTGCTTGAGATTGTCTGTAGGAAGCATAGCTTTCAAGTAGATGCTGTCTAACATGATACCTAGGAATTCGATAATTGTGGATGGGCCGGTTGTTTTGTCTTCTGATAACAGGATGTGCAGTCAACAAAATGTGACTTTAATTTGGCCAGCAATGACCCAA
>OMKI01036183.1:13871-16726 GCA_900302315.1 Phycis blennoides
TGAAAGGGGGCCCTCACAATAGGATCCCCGAAAGGGCACCCTGAGTCTTCGGGTTGTCTAGAATGTCCCACCTGGGATCAATGACATACTATATAATCCTTCCTAACTAGCTCACGCAGGAAAGCACATACTTACTCCCTCAGTCCCTCACTCACTCACTAGTAAATAGCTGTTACAGGGTCACAGAATAGAGGCAAAATTAAACATTAGTCAAAACAACAACAAACAACAGTCTTTATTTATATGTCCCATTCCCTTTGTGTGTGCGTTTTGTGGATGTATTGACTAATCAAAAGGGGTGAACATTACTTACCAACAGCAGACAAAAGGGTGGAATACGGACCGTCTCTGTGGTTCATATAAGTTCAGATTTAGGATGTTTGACGAACTTATAATAAATACACGTATTGTCACAAACACAGAATCCAATAGAACTCCCGCCATTAACAAACCTCTCAATGGATCACTCCTATTCCATAATGTCAGTTCCTTAATCGAATTTCCACTAGTGGCCCCACCCACTGTGGCGCCCATGGTGTAATGTCCCTACAAGTATATGATCCTCACTTTTCCTCCCCATCAACAAAATAAAAAAAAACACAAATTAACACCCATTCAAAATGCAACACTTTTTTTCAACCTCTTCTTCTTATTCACACTTTCTTCCATTTACACAATATGCACTAAAATGAGAGATACACTTCATCCTGACATCCACTCCATTTGAGTGAGAAACATTAAGGAAACAACTAATCTCATTCAAAGCCTCATTAGTTTTCACGCTGCCATGTGATCTCTTGGATGCATCCTTGACAGAGTATCGGCAATGGTGTTGTCTTTATCACAAACGTGTTTCACACAGCTGCATGGTTGTAGAACCAAGCTCCATCTTAAGACGGTGTGTTTTTTATGTTCAGAATTTAGCTAAGCCATGAGAAGATTATTGTATGTGTACATATCACTACTTCCTGTCCTAAGCTGGACACACAGCACAACATCTCTGGTGGCTGCCAGACTCCACTCAGGTGGTTTACTGGGCTCCTCCACATCCAGGACACACAGTGTAGATGTTGAAACAGGTTTATTGTTTTGAGGACAACAGGTTGAGTTTGAGGACAATGAAATATACAAATGGTGATCCAAGCTGCCATGTAGATCTCCCTGAATGTGTGTGGTGATAGCTGGTTTAACCTGTGTGCACTGCTTATGCAAGGCAGAAACAGGTGTGCAGCCTTGCCCAGCCCAAGAGCCCCATCAGTCTGACTCGGGCCAGGAGCGGCTGCTTAAACCAGTCAACCACACACAACCCACATACCCCCAACACCACATTGAGGCTGGGGAAAATCCCCAACCGAAGCCTGCCCTGCCCAAGCCCACCTTCAGGTGGATCACTGACTTCCTGACAGATAGGAAGCAGCACATGCGGCTGGGCAACCTTGTGTCTGAGCCATGGACCATAAGCACTGTGTGCTCTCTCCTCTCCTCTTCTCCATCTACATCAACAGCTGCGCCTCTAGCCACCCTCTGTCTTTGCACGCGACACAAACCTCATTGGTCTAATCTCCAATGGGGATCTGTCCGCCTACAGAAAGGATGTTGACCACCTGGCTCATTGGTGCAGCCTGAACATCTTGGAAACTCTGAAGATGGGGAAAGACTTCAGGAGAAGCCCAGTCCCAATCGCTCCCCTCATCATGTGTTACTCCCCTCATCGTGTGTGACTCCCCAGTTATCACAGGGGAGTAATTCAGGTTCCTGGGGACAATAAGCTCACAGGACCATCAACTCAAACATCAAGAAGGCCCAGCAGAGGACGTTCTTCCTGAACAGCTGAAGAAATCAAACCTGCCGCGTAAAACGACGGTCCAGTTCTACATGGCACGTCATCCAACCTCAGCTCATCTACAAACCGTGTGGTTCACTGTCTCCACTGCCAAGGACAAAGGCAGTCTGCAGCGGCCGTTCGGTCAGCCAAGAAGGTCATGGGCTGCAACCTGCCGACTCTCCTGGACCTATATCTCTCCAGGAACAGGACGAGAGCAGGATGGATCATAACTAATCCTTCCCATCCTGGTCACCACCTCTACCAAAACCTTGCACCACCTGAACAGTTTCTTCCCCATGGCATTTGGGCTCACAAACAAGCCCCCCGGCTTTCCAGACTCTGGGACTTCCACTCTCTCTTCCACCCCGTCCTGTCACACATACACTCATTCACACACACACACACACACACACACACACACACACACACACACTGCACTGATATTCCTGCACCATCAAAAACTCTTACACTCACACATACACATGTTTATATTCTAATCAAAGTGTCCATGCCTCATACCCATTTCATAGCCTCTGTCCCTCTCATTGCCTCTTTATGTATTATTATTATTATTATTATTATTATTATTATTATCATTATTATTATTATTATTATTTATATTGTTGTGTATTATTAATGAATTCAGTTCTTAATAATAACTTAGTGAGTAAATATTGTTCATTCACATTTAGTTTTAATCTTCTGGTTCAATATGTTTGCATTATTTTGCTTATATTGTAGTGCTCTATGTCTTTTACACACCAAGTAATTTTCCTTTTGTGCAAATATTATATGGGTCTTTACATGTACTTGGCAAAACAAAACAATTCTGATTCTGAAGCCGTTTCAATGAATGGATGAACAAATCAGTGAGTGTGAGTGTACACACACACACACACACACACAAACACGTGCACGCACAAATACACGTCTTGTTTTATTTTTCATTCTGTTTCCTAATTCCTGCCTTTCTCCAGCTGTCTTCTTTTTTCCCTCCAGTGTTTCAGTTGAAAGAGCCACAAATTGGGGA
>OMKI01036194.1:0-11154 GCA_900302315.1 Phycis blennoides
CTAGGTCTGCTCTGAGTCTTCTCGTGCTCAGCCTGATGGCCTGCTGTACATTCCTGCCACCAAAATGAGAGAGAGAGAGAGAGAGAGAGAGAGAGAGAGAGAGAGAGGGGGAGAGAGAGAGAGGGGGAAATGGACACTAACTGGAGATCTTGAAGACACTTGATGGCCGCGTAATGGTAGTAGCACTGGAGTCCTCTTGAAATTACTGTGAATTTTTTTTCATTCAGGGATATTTATAATTTCTATGAAAAAAACAAAACAAAACAAAAACGAAAAGCAGAACATGTTTATAAATGCAAAGGTGAATTGAACCATTTGAACTGCTGCTGGTTCTCACAAGTCCTACTCCTCCCATAATGCTTTTTGTGATTTAGCCAGCAGGGGTAACCATTCTGAGGAATAATGTCCGCTTGGGTGCTATCTAATATACCTCTGTTTAATCAAGCATATTGCTGGCTTGCACTAAGATACACTGTAATGAGGTATTTCATACACTAGTTTTGCATTAGAAACTCAGGGGTCAACTTAGTTTACTGTAGTCTCAGACATGCAGTTTTTCCTTTTTTTTTTTTTTGTAAAGTGACTGGCAAGAGGAAGGACACGGAGAGGGTAAGAAGGGAGACGTCCAAGCACATTCACTGGGACAACAAAGGCTCACCATCCTGACAACAGTGCTCCTCTGTAAGCCCACACAACACATGCTTGATGCTATTGTGACCTGTTCATATGAGCCAAAATGTACAATAATTGAATTCTACGTTTCCCTAAATTTGAGTACATTTTGTCATGTTCTAGTCAATAAATGTAAATATGAGCTTGAGAATGAATGTCAAATGATTGTTATGATCATTCAGTAGCAAGGTGTTAATTTAGAAATTGAGCATTAAGTTTTGTATGACAGTTGAGTGCATTGGCATGCCATAAGTCACAAATTGGTACTGTTTTGCCAAGTACAAGATCCTTAAATGTATAAAGCAAAATACTGAGATTTCTCATATTGGGAAGACTTTTATTGTTGTCCTGACTCCTGTGTTAACTACTTTCAGTATTAAGTTCTTCTTTTTTTAGAGTTGATTTGAAACATTTTGCCAGTCACCTGGGTTAGTTTAATTTTAGGGGCGGTTTCCAAATGGAGTTGCATTATAAACTTTTGTTAATTTTTTTCCTACTACACGTTTAATAAAAAGTTTTAACATGAATTCCTATAACTCGTTAGGTTGTGAAGCGCAATCAAGAGTTATTTCTTTGATAAATAAAATCATTTCACAGCTTATTCCGTGTTTGCGTTTTACTTTTTGAACCCAACCGTTAAACATATAAGCAGTAACAAGATTTTAGCAGGTTGGATGACACAATGGGCAGGTATAGGTAAACCAAATTAAGCATTTAGTCAAAATATTTTGCGGTGCTACACACACGGGCATTCGCACAACAGAAAATGCTGAATTTCAAGTTGTATTTACTTTGTTTTAATTAATGTGCTTTCCATGGTAATGATCATCCCGTATAGTAGAAGTTCCACCCATGGAGGCATTAGGTTGCGTTATTGATGTACCATCATCACAATCACGGGATGTATTGTTTACTGCGATAGACGCTTATAACAATTCTTACGATACGTCTCTAATTAATACGAAGATTGCAGACATTTGTTTTACTAACATTTTATTGTCAAAACACCAGTTTGCATGAGCGATATTTTATTTGTAGCATTGTATTTGTTTATTTCTATATATTTTCATGCGGTATCAAAATAGGGTTACAATGAAAAACAGGTCGCAACAGGTCACGTCGCTTCCTAATGACGCAATCACAATTGCGACATATTTAAGCAGTATTCGCACTTTCGACAAACTTAAAAGAAAAAAACAGTGTTTCATTGCTGCAGCCTTTTAACGATTGACACACGACAGCGGATTTATATAATATTACACGCTTTTCTAAAAGCCACTATTTAGCGTATATATTGATGACTTGTATTTCAAAACACACGAAAATGCCGGAATGGAATAATCTCTTATTCTGACTGATGACAAGAAAAATGTGGACGCTAGTCTACTCATTGAGTTGTTGTGCTTTACATTACAGCTTCATGTAAAGGCTATGGTCGTTGTCGTTGATAACTGTACGTCGTAGCTGCTGTATATAATATAGTCTGGTTTAGTTTAGTTTTTTGTCCAAGTCCTTGTATTTGAGAACAAGCCTGGCATGGTTTGTATATAGTAACCAGCTAGACCCAAGTCAGACTCTAAGGACGGACTCCACACACCGACACGCTCGCAATGTTTGCGTGTAAAGGCTTGGTGTGCTTCACGAAGCACCGATCGCTAGTATGGACCCTGGCCCGGAGGAAGGTCACAACGTGGTCCCCTGTCGGGGCTTCGTTCAACAGCAGACCCCACCGAAGGCTGGACGTGTTGCAGAACAGCGTGGTACGTGAGTTAGTTAAAAGCACCGTCACAGACAGACTAGGTGCGGTATGAGTTAAACATGCGTTAACGTGGGTAACACTTTACCATAAGGGTACAATAATTACCCATTCATTAACACTAGCATATGTAAAATGAAATATGGGGTTAATCAGGTAAACCCCCCCCTTATTAATGTATACATGAATATCCTAGTGACATGAACTAAGTTACTATGAACACCATGAGTAAATGATAACCAGACCATTAGTTACCTGTTAATTAACTGTTGGATAATAATGAGTTAATCCTCATTGCATTAACTAATGCTAATAATTAGTTAAGTAGTGTACCCTTATTATAAAGTGTTACCAATGTATGTTACTAACGCTATGTTTTGGCCAAGTGAATCACTTCATGTTAAAACGTGGAGGGAACATGAGGGCGATGAAACATTGATGGAACATGTTTGAAATGTTCAACATATGCAATGTAATGAGAGGGTATGAAGTCAGAGTACATCATTACTTCGATAAAAAAAAATAAAAAAATGCATAATTTCATCGTGATCAAATAGTGGTGGGCACATGTACCTGGTTTCCCCAGTGTAAATGAAACCTATGGTTTTGACTTCATCTCAGGGTTTGTTTGGAGTGCCAGAGTTGAGCTCTCCGGCAGGCTTCGAAGTGGCTACAAAAAGGGCACTGAAGGACACCCAGCAACTGGTAGACAAAACATGCAACAGTCCCCCGGGAGCTGCGACCGTGGAGTACTTTGACCAGCTCTCGGATGGTTTGTGCAAAGTGGCTGACCTTGTAAGTTCACGCTACAGTGCTATCTGCACCTGCTACCCGAACGTGCCTTTACCCTCCTGCCATGGAGCGGACACTGTGTTGATGTGAAGACGTGCTTTGGATGGATATTATTACACCATATTGTTCTCTGCTTGTCCACGCTCCTTTACAATTGACTTGACTTTAAATGTGCTTCTCTCTTGAACCAGGCTGACTTTGTTAAAGTAGCCCATCCTGATCCAAATTTCCGTGAGGCCGCGGAGAAGACATGCATAGAGATTGGCACTGTTGTCGAGAAGTAAGGCTGATGATATAGAAATACAACTCTTATTTTCAACCAAATTATACCATTTTGTAAGGGCACACTAACTCCTATTGCTAAATCTTTACCGGGGTCCTGCTCTGAATGTGCTCTTTGCTGT
Organism: Phycis blennoides; assembly: GCA_900302315.1. Classification (NCBI taxonomy): domain Eukaryota; kingdom Metazoa; phylum Chordata; class Actinopteri; order Gadiformes; family Phycidae; genus Phycis; species Phycis blennoides. The sequence continues at coordinate 3,625 of OMKI01036194.1, forward strand.
CTGCAGGTTAAATACAAATGTTGAGTTATGCTCAAGCCTAAAGAATCTGCTTACCAGCCCTGACATTCTGACCCAGCTGGACCACGATACAAGGTGATCAGAATCCCAGACGTACTCTCTTAATGAAGCCCTCTGTGCTGAATGGTATTAATGTATTCCATCCACGAAGCACCTGACACATGTAAACACCACACTAGTAAATAATGCACGCTCTGTGTTGGTCCTATAGGCGCGTGGCCGAGCTCTTCATGTTTGACTTTGAGATCAGTGGAATTCATCTGGAGGAGAAACTGGTAAGATGGTCAATCGTATGAAACTATTGTCCAGCGTACACCGTAACACCAACTTGCAGATTCATCTGAATCTCGGGCTAGGCAGTGGTCATTACAGTATTGAACGTAACAAACCCACACCACATTGATTATTCTCGTCTTCGTTTGCTGTATCTCTTCACATTCAACCCAGGTTTGGCTTGAAACATATATTTGCTCTATATATTAATAATTTCAACTTTATTAATATCTATTCATATTATATTAACTCTATATGTATATATATATATATATATATATATATATATATATATATATATATATATATATATATTCATATAGAGTTAATATAATATGAATAGCATATTCAACATATATTTGATCTATATATTAATAATTTCAACTTTATTAATATATCTATTCATATTATATTAACTATATATGAATATATATATATGTATCAGGGAAAATAAACAACTGGGTACATTCATAATGTTACTAATGTTACTAATATATATATATATTCATAATGTTGAATATATATATATATATGTGTATATATGTATATATATTAATATTTTCTAACTAAAGCTATATTTGCTGTTGTGTGTCTTTTAGTACAACTAAACTTGTCCTGTTGCTGCTCTGCAGAGGAAGGAGGCTGTGGCCCTCCACGTGAAGCTCCTGGACCTGAACAATGAATTCTTAATGGGCTCTCACATGCCCAACAGGATCGCCAAGTCTGCGATTCCTGAACATCTACATCTGCACTTTGCAAAAGAGGGCAGTTTCATCCAGATAGGGGGGCTGCATGCGGACTCCCCCGATGACTTGGTATGTACGCTTGCGTCTGACGCAATGAGGCAGTTCTTCATATTGGCCTGCAGGGGGCGCCTTTGTCCCAAAGCTAAAGAAGGATTAAACGAAGATGACGTTTGAGGCCTACTCCTAAATTATAGGCAGGTTAAAACAATGGGAGCACAAGCCTCTCCTGTCCTGATCACAAAACGAGGCCTGGCTCTGGCGTCCAGTTAGCATTTGTTTACGAAGTTGGATGTAATCCAAAGTATCTTGTAAAAATCTACTATTTTTACTATAAAGTCATGCAAAACTATTATGATAGCGAATTAACCCATCCCTCATTGTTCACTTACTATTGTCCAGTAACTATTGTTGTTACACCATCTACAATATGGCCTGGCGTGCTGACTCTGTTGTATTGAAGGTACCAGGAAGGAACACATTGCGCGGCGCTGTGACAGGATGTTGACTTCATTGTCCCGACGTCCCCTCTGCTCTCAGCTGCGCGAGATCGCCTACAGGATTTACCTCTATCCCAACGGCCAGATGCTGGAGTGCCTGGAGGAGCTGCTGAGATGCAGGAACAAGCTGGCCAAGCTGGTGGGCTACGAGTCGTACGCACACCGGGCCCTGAAGGGAACCATGGCCAAGAGTCCAAGTGGGTTCCCACGGTCTTTTCCCCCGTCTCTTTCAATTCAAACGAGATAAAGTAAAGTGATGAGCGTCACATCAATGTATATAATGTGAAGATCAACCTTACTCGCTGGACTTATCTGTTTCTATACGCGTTGCGTTCTACGGTCGCTACTTTGTTGCGTGGTCTGTGTGAATCTATTAGAGACACAACTGAATGAGTTGCTCTGAGATTCCCCCGCAGACCTTCGTTTATGTCATTTCACGCAGAGGCTGTGATGGACTTTCTCCAGCTTCTAACGGACAAGCTTTCTGACAGGTAATGGTACACTATTTGACTCGCAACTAAAGACTCCTTTTGCACATAGGAACGTAAAATGACTCGCAAGGAAAAGCTTGAGATTATTTTGTCAAAGTTAGTAGGCAATGTAAAGCTTATTCAGTTATTGATCAGTGCGTTGAGCATTCATAGGAAAACAATGAATTTTAATGAAGAGGTTGTAGAAAGACTTGCCTCTTGCTGAATTGTGTAATTTGTAAAGAACTGAGGATATCTATTGAATAATTTTTGTTGTCACATTGCTTAGAGAAACAATAAGTTGTTTTTATACTGCAACATAAATATTTGTGTGTGTGTTTGAGCTTTCCTATCCATACTTACTATTCACCCATTATCACATTAGTAGCAATAATTAGCCTACACTTACTTTAAGCACAACTAGAACCCTTTTTTGTTGAGGCAGCCAAGAAATGCTGTCTCTTTCATTAGTTTTGTCTACCTCTTCTCAGTGAGCCATTTTGCATTGTTGTTCTATCGTGCAGGACAGCCAAAGACTTTGCGATGATGACGGACATGAAGAAGAAACTGAACCCTCGTCACTCTGTGAGTATGTCTTCATCTTCATCATCAGTATGTCTTCGCCACCACTGAACCGCCGACTGACCGTCGGCGCACACATCTGCTGTCCCACCCCGGAGGAAAGAGACCATGTGATGGATTATGACCCCCCCCTGTCTCCCAATACATGGACATACAAATGTGATCAATAACAGTATTTCCGTACTCTATATCTATACTTAATATGCTGGTCACTAGCTCTGTGTAGCGCTCTTTATTCTCCAGGCCTTTCTGTTAGCCGGCATCATTCCCCGTGACTTTTGTGTAAATGCATTTATCGTGTTCCCTTTTATTGATTTATTAAGCGCCGTTGCAGTCCACCGCGCTATAGTCCTGCCGCATGCATATTATGGTCACGGCAAATAAACCTTCACCGAATAATAACGACGTACTTTCCAGCCGTTGGGGATCGGTCAGTCACACTACACCCCGGCAGTGGCAAACGAAACCGCGTGTCATTCCTCAGTGATTGAATACATCGAATCCATGTGGAAATATTGCCGACTCGGCCGTCTCTCTGCTCCCCCACAGGAGCTGATGCCGTGGGATCATCCCTACTTCAGCGGCGTCTTGCGTGCCGAAAGGTGAGCGCTTTCTTTTTTTTTTTTTTTTTTTTTTTTTTTTTTCTCTTCTCCTACAGTTGTGATTTATGGAGCTCAACTCAATTTTCAATGTCTGCTGTTTAAGCTGGTGGTGGAGTCCGCGGCACAATGAGGGATCGCACACTCGTGGGCGCTCGCTCTTTCTCGTGTGTCTGACGACACAAAAGGTGTCACTGGAGACGCATGGGACCGCGGAGTCGCATGTGTCCGCCGCGCCGCTTTGGTTAACTTAACGCGCGCAGCTTCAGTTTCACATCCATCCTCGACTCGGGTCAGGGCTGTGGTCGCGCGTTTGTCTTAACTTTCGTTTCTTTTTTCTTTTTCTTTTTTTTGATATTTTCGTAAAAACTGTATAAAAAATCAAAACATTTCATACATGTATTTTTCTCATTTGTTTCATTTTAACGCGTTGGTCATCGCATCTTACATACGCTATCAATTGTGCATTGTTCGTTTACTCACGAAGCTTATTTATTACGTCTTCTGATCCAAGAACCCGGTAGCGTTGCCGGGACCTTTTTAAAGTAATAGTTACACCGCTAGGTAATCAGTCCAGGCCAAGCTGCCATAAAACGCCATGGAACGAGAGAAACAGCCAATCTCATTGAAAGCCCCCCCCCCCCCCCCCCCCCCCTCTTGTCTGTACAGTTTTCCCTCCCCTTGCCTTTTTACATTTAGCCTGTTATTAATGAACTGCTAACTTCCTTACCAGCGCCCAGCAAGGGCCAATAAAAGCCATGGCTGGGTGAAGTGCTATCACAGACATTGGACATTCTTTCTCTGGACTAAAACCTCTTTCGTGTGTGTGTGCGTGTGCATGTGCGTGTGTGTGTGTGTGTGCGTGTGCGCGCCTGCTTTTAACATTAGCCCTTTGGCTTCTTGTCAAGTTGGCTGCTCCCTCGAATGCCGTCTCATCTTTCTGATTAAAATGAAAACATATTTTCTCATACCCCCAAGTTGATTTGAGTGTGTCTGGTGTCCTTTGGTGTGGTGCATATCGCTGTCTGGTGTCTCACCGGGGGAACCGAAGTGTGTAACGTGTAACGGCACTAAAGCGGGGCGTGTTGCCAGGAGCCGCCGTTGCTTCTCTTGAGCCTTGTGATCTCGGGCTACGCACAGAACTTCAAAACCAACAGTCTCTCCTGTCTTTGGCCCCCCCGCCGCGGTCGATGTCCTCCGGTGTGTTTCCAGTATGCAGCCTCAAAATAGCCTAGCCTCATATTTTAGCGCTGTCGGCCTTTCAGCGAAATCCCAACAGCTCGGCTTCATTCATCTGAATCGCCCGATCATGCATCCGATGAGCTCACTGCTGGGGAAAACAACGCCGCCTGCGGCAGGACGTGCCCAGAACCACAGTGTCCTGTGTTCTGCAGTGGGGTGGCCGCCGCGTCTCGTCACACCTCACCATCCATCACGTGCCCGGACCCCAAGGAGCGTCCCGGTTGCCCTCTAATTAACGCCAAGATCGGATGATGTATGAGCCGCCCCCCCGGGCCGTACACCACCGGGATTCCAATTAGCTCTGATTTCAAGACAGACGGCAGCGGTGTCAAGTTTGAGTTTTCTGACACAGCTGGTCCATGCTTATGAAGCCCCCTGTCTTTACAAGAAAAGTACCCCAAGGGTCCCCCCCCCCCCACTAACTGGCTACTTCATGTAAAGTGAAGTTAAAGGTGTTTTATTTGTGTTTAGGTTTTTTTGTTGTAGATTTAGTTGTAGTTATTTTAAACAGAAAGTGCAGGTGATATTTGTGTGAGCACACAGTAATGGCTGATTCTGAAGCTAATGATGGTGATAACAACAACAACAAGCGCTACACACTGCCCTGACAGCCCTCTCACTCCCCTGTGGTTGCAGGTTCAACATTGAGCCCAGTCTGTACAGTCCCTACTTCTCCCTTGGGGCGTGCATGGAGGGCCTGAACAACCTGTTCTCTCAGCTCTTCGGCGTCTCCCTCCTGTCGGAACACCCCAGCACTGGGGAGGTGTGGAGCGAAGACGTCCGCAAACTGGTACCACACAGAAACTATATACCTCTAAACTGTATACCTCTATAGACTATATACCTCTGTAAACTATATACCTCTAAACTGTATACCTCTATAGACTATATACCTCTGTAAACTATATACCTCTAAACTATATACCCCTAAACTATATACCTCTATAAACTATATACCTCTAAACTATATACCTCTATAAACTGTATACCTCTATACATTATATACCTCTCTAAACTATATACGTTATATACCTCTATAAACTATATACGTCTATACATTATATACCTCTATAAACTATATACCTCTATGAAAACCGTTTGTGTCTCTTGGCGAACCGCGGTGAAATACGCCTTTGCGCTCATGGATTTGGTGGTGTCTGTTCCCCAGGCGGTGGTGCACGAGACAGAGGGACTTCTGGGATACATTTACTGTGATTTCTTCCAGCGCACAGATAAGCCTCACCAGGTAAACCCTCTGTGACCGCCGAGCAAAGCGGCTCCAAGCATCCAAGCTTAGTTTAGTTTTACCACAATATGCAATCACTAAAGTTTAGTTTTTATTTTGAAGATCAGTCTGTGTATTTTACTTTCACCTTCAAGAAGGTCCAAGGGAATATTGATATCGGCTTCCTGAGTTCAGATTTCTGAATGATAATGTTAACGTCAACTAACTGACCTAAGCTAATGGAAATATTAAGATCACTGGAAACCAGATTGATAAACTGAAGGAAAAAAAAACAAAACGACCAAGACTAGCGTGATGAGTAGCGGCTGTCCGTCCCGCTAACCGTCCCGCCCGCCGCCCGCAGGACTGCCACTTCACCATCCGGGGCGGGCGCCGTTGCCAGGCGACGGGCGAGTACCAGCTGCCGGTAGTGGTGCTGATGCTGAGCCTGCCCCATCCCACCAAGACGGCGCCCACGCTGCTCACGCCGGGCATGATGGAGAACCTGTTCCACGAGATGGGCCACGCCATGCACTCCATGCTGGGCCGCACGCGCTACCAGCACGTCACCGGTGAGTCCGGGGGCGGTGCTGCGGCCGCGCGCTCCGCGGTCTTCCGCGGGGTTCGGCGACACCCCGGCCTCTGCATTTCGTGCACACCCGTTTGGGGTTTCGGTGTCATACGGACGCGGTGCACACGCGCATGGGCCCACAACATGTGCGTGAGATACATATATTACATGTGTTATCACCTGGCGCTTTGCTCCAGGGGGGTAATTGCAGTCCTTCTCTCTCTCTCTCTCTCTCTCTCTCTCTCTGCACGCTGATCGGGGCTCGACATTTTCGGATTTGGTTCTTGGGTTACGTTTTGGAACGACACTGTTGAATATTGTTTGCTGCGGGTTAAATTTACGCGTGTTATTATATTGTAACAGCTTGACAATTTAAAGTAAATGCAATTTAGAGCTTGGGTCTTAACAATGTCTGTTTATCCCCCCCAGGCTATTTCAGCTGTCATTTAAGACTTTATCGCTTCTCATAGTTCATGGACACACCCATGCCATTATATCCAGGGTGCTTAGGAGCTTAATTTCTGGCTATTGGCACTATCCAGATTCTGCAAGATGGTGATATGATATAAAAACATGAGACTCTTCTTTTTTTCAGTTGACACTTTTTTGACTTGCCCGGTGTTATTCAAAACCACCCCTGATCAATGACTCATTTGCACGGAGCTCTCTGTGTACGGGTGCATTTCTGGTGCAAGTGTATGTGTGCCGCTCCTCTCCTAATAACGCGGGAATCTAATCTTCTCCTCCAGGAACCAGATGTGCCACAGACTTTGCGGAAGTGCCCTCCATTCTCATGGAGTACTTTGCCAACGACTACAGAGTGGTCAGCCAGTTCGCCCGCCACTACCAAACGGGACAGGTAGGCTGCGGGGGGATCGGCGAGATGGCGCGGCCCGGGCCGTGTCACTACACGACGCGGGCCGCGCCATCTCGCCACGGGGGAGGTCTGATCTGTTGCTGCGTACTTCAGCCCGCTGTGGTGTCACCGCGTTCTCCTCGCTTTCGCAGGCTCTGCCTCAGAGTATGGTGGCTCGTCTGTGTGAGTCCAAAAAGGTGTGCGGTGCAGCAGACACTCAGCTGCAGGTACAGTCACTCCTTTATTACCCTTCAGTGCAAGAGTGTCTGTATTTACACTTTATTAGCCTTCAGTACAAGAGTATCTGTATTTACCCTTTATTAGCCTTTACTACAAGAGTGTCTGTATTTACCCTTTATTACCCTTTACTACAAGAGTATCTGTATTTACCCTTTAGTACAGGAGTATCTGTATTTTATATGTTTTATGTGCAATCTTGTTGTTCAGTTGG
>OMKI01036209.1:0-13684 GCA_900302315.1 Phycis blennoides
TAAAATAATGAGAATTCTTCCATGAAGCTGGGACAGGCATTCTACCAGACGTTCTACCACTAGGGGGTAGCACTGCTCATATATCTTTATGTGTGTGTGTGTGTGTGTGTGTGTGTGTGTGTGTGTGTGTGTGTGTGTGTGTGTGTGTGTGCGTGTGTGTGCGTGTGTGCGTGCGTGCGTGCGTGCGTGTCTGTGTCGATGATGATAAATTGTCTCTGTCATTTACCAAATTGTTTAGGGAGAGATTACATCAAGTATACATAGAAACTCATGTATACTGCACGGTTTATGCTCCTATAATAGTTAATGATCGATTGGAGGCAAAGCAGCAGATGTGACAGAGAACACTCATGAATGCATAATTACTTGTTCATATGGATACAGAAGCTGTGTACAATGCAATAATCATCAGTGACAGTACATCCCTTGTAAACAGCCAGTTTCCCATGGAATGGATGTTGAATGATTTTTAGTAAAGAGTTGTGATGCATTGTAGCCAGCTTGTGTGTGTGGGGGACTGTGTGTTAAACCTAACATCACTTATTTACAGCCATCTATCAAGGTTGTTGGCAATCTAATGAAGACACATATCCTGTCGATTTAAGCTATTTTGTGCAAATCCTGTTTTATTGTTGCCCACTAGTGGTGGAAAGTTGACGATGAATGCTAGTGATAGAATGATGAGGCTTTCATGTACCAGATGTTTGACTATGTCATCAAGACCCGGCCACTCGCAGGAACTTGTCATCACCCCCCTAAGTTAAAACCTTCCAGGTGGAACATGGGGGATGAGAGTGGTGGGGACTTGATGACATACGCAAATGGCTGGTACACGCATCGTCATTCTATCACTAGCATTCATCGTCAAGTCGGCAAGTTCCAATTTCAAGAATGTGTGTGTGTGTGTGTGTGTGTGAGTGTGTGTGTGTGTGTGTGTGTGTGTGTGTGTGTGTGTGTGTGTGTGCGTGCGTGCATGTTTGTGTGTAGGTTGTGGCAACTAGCCCTGAGATGAACGATATAAGGGCAGGGTTACGATGCAAAAGTCGACACAGTTTTATTTTGATTACAGGGGAAGGGAGTGGGGGAGGCTGTGTTCTTGAGGGTTCTTCACCCAGGGGCGACCCGGGGGGACACCAACCTGGGCGCACACACAGAGGAGAGGGAGGGAGACGCAGCAGGCTGGGGATGGGGTGTCCATACGTCTGTCTGTTCTTCCACGGTTCCAGGGTGTGCAGTTCTAATTTCTTACAATAACTCACCTGTGTGCCTCTTAGTACACTGGCTTGGAAGTTGCCAGGACAACAAAGGGTTAAGGAAACACATTTCATGCACACAAAACTGATGTCATGTTCTACTGAACCTCACAAATCCCTGTCACTGCCTTCAGCATTGCCCTTTATTAACAAATTAGATTTCCCTAAATGAATTCTTTCTCTCAGTCCAAATCCTTTTTGCGTCTCCCATCCATATCATTTAGTTTGTAATCAATTCTAACCCCCAGTCAGGATGCATCTGGGTCAATCTTCACTACTTTCTTTTTTTCTTCTTTATTTATTGTCACACACATGCACACAAACACACGCACACCATACCACACACGGTATGGTGTGGAATGGTATGATATGATAGGGTATGGTTTGGTGTGGTATGATATGGTGTAGCATGGTGTGATATATTGTGGTATAGTGTGGTATGGTGTGATGTGGCGTGGTTTGGTGTAGTACGGTATGATATATCGTGGTATGGTGTGTTATGGTGTGATGTGGTGTGGTTTGGTGTAGTATCGTGTGATATATTGTGGTATGGTATGGTGTAGTATGGTGTGATATAGTGAGGTGTGGTATGGTGTAGTATGGTGTAGTATGGTATATTGTGATATGGTTTGGTGTAGTATGGTGTGATATATTGTGGTATGGTATGGTGTGTGTGTTATGGTGTGGTGTGATGTGGTGTGGTATGATGAGGCATAGTGTGGTATGGTACGGTGTGGTGTATGGTATATTGTGGTATAATATGGTGTGCTAAAGTACACTATGTTATAGTAAACTATTCCCATTCCCATTCATAGTAATGGCTTCCTAATTCAGTTGGAAATCGGAAACAAACAGGAGGTGTGTGTTTGATTGACACCACAGCATAATGTGTGTCCAGATGTTATGTGACTCCCCAAGTGGAAAAGTACACACACGCTGAGCCCAAAATTGACAGAGAAATGCCTGCTAGCCTATTTTGGCGCATGCAATATTGATGACGTCTACAGAGTGAAATAAGGGGAACAAATACAGACGGAAGTGACAGAGAGGACAATTGTGAAATCTCCCTGGGGCACTGAATAAATCACAGTATGGGGTTAGAGCCATGTGTCATTTAAATTAAAGCCTTTCCAATCAGGGTAGGCAAGGCAGCCGCCAAATGTTTTACTTTCATTAGTGACTTTCTTTCTGCAAGTCATATGTGTTCATCATGGAGTTGTCCACAGTATTTTTCAGCCTTACATAGTTATTTTCTACATGTAATATAATCTTTAAGAAAAATAGGAAATCCTTGCAAAGACTATTTGAAGTTACCAGAAATGTTATTTGATTACACTTACACAGTGTCATATTGAAGCATGCTATTGAGTAGATGTAGAAGGAAATTGAAATGCATTGCAGGAATTTGCTTTCAAATATGAATATGTAAACCGACAGTGATTTAAGCATTATCTGGGCTTGATATGATCCACATTATGGATCTCTACAGTAGCCTATATTTGCCTAAACTAAGCAAATACATGATATTAACTTTAGAATAATACATCTAATAGGCTGTATAATATTTGAACGAGGTATATTTCCAGTATGAAGAAAGGTGTCACTACTTTACAAAACAACATGTGGCACAATTTATTAGGATTCATACAGAAAACATTCATTTCAAGTTTGATTAACATTTTATGGAGTTCGGCGTTCAGATCACTTTGAATCTTTTAACTATTTCATAATTTGACAGATTTATGAGGACATGTATTATCATAAAAAAAAGAAATATATTAATTAAATACACTCCGGGGACAGTATTTGGTTCCCTTCGCCATATCGTCTACATTCAAACTATTTTCAATGTTACAAGCATTTTAACAGAAAGAAGTTGCAAAAGGATCCTCGAGGACAGTCGCACATCTTTCCAATCCTGGCACCTTTCCTTATCGCGCACTGTTCCCCAACATCGCACTGGAGGAAAAAACATCACATACAAAAAGTTTGGTTCAGCATAACGAGCATGGTCAACATAAAAATTCTAGGTATAGAGCTCCTGTAGCCCAAAGTTGATCGCAATATCACAGCCATTGCAAGTATTCTGAGAGAGTATTTTCTTGGTAGAGATTACAGATACCGTTGGCACTTGGCCAAATTTCTTCTCCCATAATGGCATTTTTCTTGTCTGCAGTTTTTCAAGAACGTCGTGGAGAGCTCCAAGCTTGTCGGGATAAACAAGAAAGAGGTGTAAACAAAATAAACTGCAATAACAACAACAACAACAACAACAACAACAAACATCAAGAAAGATCCACACCAGACTGATAAAATAAGAATACATGCTACAAAGTCACATTGGGTGACATGCCATAGGCTACGTCAAGGACAAGCTCACCAGCTGCTTTTCGTTGGTCAAATTTGGACCTTTAGGATAAAAGTCCCGCAAGGCTCTGATGCTGAGGTCTTCCTCCGACTCCGAGTTATAAAGATCAGCTCCATAGACGACCGAAAGAAGCACGGCGCAAACCAATGCTCTCGTCCACACTCTGGAGCTCTCCATGGATTCGACGCAGAAGTGTATATTGCCAAAAAACAAGTCTTCCCCCTCCACAAAGTCCAGCCAAAGATACTCAGTCTTCACACCCCAAACAGCTTTTATCTGATTCTTCAGATTTCGTCTACTTTTTGCTCCACCTCGTCCTTTGATTTTTTTTCAATGCGTAAGAGATGCCGCGAATGAGTCATTGCGTAAAGTTGCTGGGCAAATCCACCCAAGTTGCCCTCGTCGAAAGCCAACGACGCAACACAAGATAGAGTCCGTATTTCTATAGCTATGATGCATGATCCTGAAAATAATTGTAGCCTTTAAGAAAACCATTTCTGAAAACTTTTTGATGACTTATCCGTCATTCTATTGATAGATTACAAAGGTAATTTAGGTAATTATGTGCATTCAATTAATTTTTTTAAAACATAATCATAATGCCACAATTCTTTTTGAATAGTCCCACCTTAGGTTATTCTATAACAACTGCAATTTTATTTAATATTTAGATTTGGTTCAAAAGAGTTCTCTTTGATTATTTGCTGTTGCTATGGCTGTAATCTTCCTCTCATGTGATTAGTTGATACGGGAGGACACGTCTATGACGCTAAGTAAATAGGCAAACATGCTTATCTGCAAATTCATCTTCATCGCATAGTTTATATAGTTTATAATGGACTCATAACTCAATGCACTTCATACACCATGCTTAAATATAGCGTATGGCATAACCATTAGGCTGCAATGGTTTTATCATTCAGCTGTGTCATTCATTCAGATTTTTTCATCGCAAATGTCTTTGAGAGCAACGCGTCATTGGGCATCGGGACAATCGCTCCATCAGGCATCATTCAAAATATGTAAAACAAGTCATATGCTAGTGAAAATAAGTTGGTAACAATCTCATTGATACCCATGTAAAAAAGTGTCTCCGTGCTGGGGGTGTTTAACAGTCTTTACAAGCGTATTGTAAACCCCAAGTGGGTGCAGAATATTGTGTTTGCGTAATTCTGCTGCACCCAGTTGTGAGGGCTGCATGCCATTGCTTTGATCTGGTATTTCAATGTGTCCTTTTTCCTTTTCTTCCTCCTCCTCTGCTTTCCTATTCGCAGAGCCAGGGCTGGAAGACCCCGTAGGCTTTGATTCTACTGGCGGCTGCATGACTCATTCCTCTTCCTTGGTTTTTTTTTAATGACTTAGACCCCAATCTCACACTTTCTTCCCAACGCGGGCCACGGCTCTTCATTAACCATTCAGCCATAAGCCTTGCAATCATTCGTCCCTTGCTCGCGGTTCTTACCTGGCCCACCACCGCCCGATACAAAAAAACACAGAGCTGTACGGTGGATGGTTTACTTTGCATACACCGCACACACCGGCATACCCTCCCCCTGTTGTTGTTTTGGGTTTTGATGCAGGCCTATATGGGGTTACGATGATGACAATAAGTAACGGGGTTCAGTGTCTTCCCAATTGATGCACTTCCAAGCAGAAATAGCAATTGCTAACCGTAGTCATGACGCGGACGCCACGGTGGCTGCTCCCTGTCACCTAGCAGTATCCTCCGGGGACCCTGGCTCGAGGCATCTCCGTCCGTCGCCCGGGAGAGTTCTCACCTTTAGGTTAGGTTAATTAGAGCCCGATCATTTCACGTTGTAGCGACATAGTGTGTTGGGTGTATGTGTCTGTCTGTCTGTTCCGTGCGTGTCTGCGTTTGAACTGTGATCGACTAGTGTGTGTGTGTGTGTGTGTGTGTGTGTGTGTGTGTGTGTGTGTGTGTGTGTGTGTGTGTGTGTGTTCCTTTGCGCCCTATAGTGATGTAAAATATGTCAGGAGACGTGAAACAGTGAAGTACCGTGGTAAAAAGGGAAGTGTATGAATGAGCGTGGGATCAAACTGCTCGTCATCGTCATTTGCACGGAGCATCTACCCATACGCTCTAAGACTTTAAGAATAAAACAGATTTTACATCAATAGCGATAAATAACGATAATACAATAAAGCAAATATAGACATGTAAATAAAAAAAACATGCAAGTTAATCATGAAGAGAGTAATCAATAGTATAATATCATGTAGTTAAAGAAGGAAACAATAAAACAGTGAAGGGATACGAATAGCTGAACACAGTCCTTTTCTATTGCTTTTTCAATACTCCCACTGAACCAGCTCTGTCATTTAGTGCAATGCAGTTGCACAACTTTGAGACACAGTAAGTCAATCAGCCTCTCCACTATTTGTACGGAGCTTGGAGACCAGCAGCAGAGGACCTAAGGGCTCTGTTTTGGACAAAGAAGGACAGGGTGGCAGGGACCTTTAAGAAGTGGTGTTCCATTAGGAGGTTAATAGAGACATAGATGGACTCCAAAATCAATCGATATACAGGCAGTCAGTGAACTTAGTCAGTGAATTTAGCAAGAAATGTGCAATACGCATTGCTTATGAAAATGTGAAGGTTAGCATTGTGCTTTTGTATACTCAAATAAATCTCACTCCTGTATCGAATGGGATGTTAGTTAGCATTGAACACATCATGGTGTTCCCCCTCCAAAAAAATACCAAAGTTTGTCGTCAAGAGAGTCAAATTGTTTATGGGAAAGCATACTCATCCCATAAAATGACTTGAATTGAACAATGAAATGCCACAGACACCAGCTGAGGATGTTACAGAAGATAAACACCACCCACCCACCCACCCAAGCAACCAGCCAACGACCCAGCAGACCAATAAAACCTCACCACCCTACTGCCACCGGCCAGCCAACCACCTATGCCATTTACTGCTATTTAGTAATTTTGCTGACACTTCGAGTTAATCCCACAGCAGTCAGGGTAGCGTAATACAACATAGATTTAGATTCTAATGAGGTCTTAGTTTCCAATATCAGCCATCATTAGGAGGACACAAAATGTCATCTCCCTGAACCTGTGTGTGCATGTATGCGTGCGTATCTGTGTCGGTGTGCTTGTGTGTGTGCCTGTGTGTGTGTGTGTGTGTGTATGCATCTGTTTAATGGGATGGATTCTGCACCTTTCCCTTCCATGGCTTAGCAGAGGAAATAAACCAAACCTAAAAACCTAAAGCTGTAATTTTGACTCTCTCCCTTAATGACACTCAGAGCAGTTGTTCCATTAGTTCTATTGGAATAGTACAAAAAAAGAAACAACAAGAAAGAAGATACACATCTCTTGCCATGTCAATTGTTGTGTTCTCCTGTTCCTTGGACACACACACACACACACACACATGTATTTTAACACGACTCGAATTGCAAGGGAGGACACACACACTATATTCTCACGCTGAGATGAACACGCTAAGCCGCTTGATTAGCCCAGATATTGATCAGCGGGGCCAGAAGGATTGGAGGGTCAGGAAGACGTTGTGTCCCCATCACCACCTCGCCGAGCAGTTCACCGCTCAATCACAAGCCTTCCCGGCGTCTGACAAGGTGTGTTCAAACCCACAGGAGGCAGGTGCTTCAAACCCAATGATTGGATGACGGACATGTGGGTTGCTGACCCGCTGCAGTGTGAGGCACCTTCCCTGTGGCTTTCATTTTCGTCATTCCTTTTCTTGACTTAAGTTAAATTAAATTGAATTAAAAAAAAAAGGCATTAATTGGGAATCCAAAATAATTCTTCAATAACTGAATATCTATGTCTCAACCATAACCCCATTATGGAATGAATATGCCCTGCTCAAGTGCAGCTCAGTAGAGAAAGAAATTAATGAACACTTTTTGGCAGAAAGAAACACTTTGTTCCCCTTTGACAAAGTAATTATTTTTAGGAATGCATGCATGCATGATGATGATGATGACGATGATGTTGTTGATGATGATGATGATGATGATGATGAAGATGATGATGGTGATGATGATGATGAGGGTGATGATGCATGTCAGATTGAATCTCCTCACATGCTCGGTAACATTACTCTCCTTGGGTGTTTACCCTCTTGCCTATGTCTGGGTTCTCCTGTCTTGTGTTTATCTTTAGACCCAATGCATGTTTCAGGGGAGGATTCTTTTTTTCTGTACACTTGAGTGGGTTGAAGGGATGATTAATTCAAAGGCCTGCCAGTCCCCACAGTTTAACGGTATTGCTAAGCCCTTCAAAGGCTGGGCACCAGAGTCCAAACAAAGGCCATGCTGTTTAATTATGACTGCAGTGTTACACAACTTTCAGAACACGCCCAAAGGGACGATAAGGCCGCTGTGAAACTCAAAATAAACCAAATAAAAAAGAAACCAAACATTGAGTATCAAAATGCAAATAATTCAGGGGGGGGGGGGGAGCTGCCTTCGTGCCCTCTTTCCTGCAGAACGCTTCGCACGGCACTGAAGTGGGGTGATGAGTAAATAAGATATATCCTGGAAAGATCTCTCTGTCAACCCTGCAGCCCTCACAGGGGCATTGTGTGCGTCATCATGAGCTAATTAAGGGTTCTAAGTGTAGGACCTTTATCCTTCTGTCTGCCTTCATGTCTTTGTTTGGGCTTAAATAATACACAGTGTTTTTTGTAATTGTGGTGTGCAGAATTCATGAAGGGACATTCTGTGTCCAACACTGGTAAGAGTATTCCTCATCTCTCCTCATTGCATGTCACACCAAGTCAACTTCATTCACATAACACTGGTACACACAGTGTGTGTGTGTGTGTGTGTGTGTGTGTGTGTGTGTGTGTGTGTGTGTGCATACCAGAGGAACATATAGTCAAGACATTATTAAAGCAATTTATGTTATACAACACGTAAAATAAATTCACGTTATAGCCGCTGTCAAATCCATTGGAATCACATATCTAAAGTGTTTTAACCGTTATCTTTTGAATTACATTGCCAAGGGTTTATGTGGCGAGTGCAGTTCTATGGTGCTGACCAAATAGCAGAATGAAAACAAATCTATGGAGGGTAGGCCGACCGAAAAACACTGTTCATCACTCTGCAACAAGGACAATAGCGAGCCTCTCCAGGCCAGATTATGAAATTCATTTGTGTACGCTTTGAAGAATGGCGACAATAGGGCAGTGGATGACGTGGGAGTGAACAGGTTCATGGGGGGGGGGGAGGCAGACAAACAATCAAAGACAATTTAACTTTCTGTTTTTCTGTTTTCAAAGTAAAAAATTAAAAAAACCCACAACAACAAAAAAATCAAGTGACGAGCTCAGCTCCAAAAAAAAACAAAAAAAACAATTAATCTATTTTTGGGTCGTGAACAAACCCCTGAAGGATGATTGCACACCACTCAAGTGCATTTAACAAGCACCCAAAGGTGAACTTTCAGGTCACCACGGGCTATGAGCCATGAGTTACAGGCATCACTAAGTTTGGATCAATTATATAGAGAGTACTTGACTGGCCTTCAAGGAAAGGAAAAGGGGTATTTGGTGATATTTTTCTATCGCCCACACCACTTTCAACTTGTCCAGTGGACCTAACTAGACTGTTCTCTGTACTCTGACAGCTCCCTGAAGTCCATGGGATTAACTCAGGACCAGGCATTAAAGAACACATTGGGACTATTAAATTAAACTCACCTCTGAGAGAGGAATATCACATTTCCGGCAGACCTCCATTTACATGTGGTAAACCATAAGCCGTGCGGGTTAATGACGACCCTCTATCTCTGTCTCTATGTCTGGAAAAGGTTCAGAGATTTATAATTCAACATGTTTGCAGAGCGCAACGTGAGTGTGACATGACGTCATACGACAGACCGAATGCAGGCTATATTGCAGGGTTACAAAGGCTATGAGGTGTTCAATCAGTTCTAAGCGTGCACTTTTGTCAGAGATAGATGTGAGGTCAGTACTAGCCACCAAATATAGGCACAGCGGCAAAGAAATAAATAAATAATGTGTGTCAGTCACTCAAGGCGTTTCACCAGCAAACTGTGGCCAAAGGGAGGAGAGAGTCACATGAATCGTTTTTTGACGAGATTCTGTTCAGATTCCTCTCACACGTTCCATTATGTAAGAGCACTCTTTGGAGATGTGCTTTTCTACATGACAGCAAAGCAGTTGGACACCAGTTAAATCTCTTCAACGTAGATTTTGAGATCATAATCTCTCGGATTCCGGGGTCTGAGGCTAAATGCAGTTAATCCATGCCTCAAATTAGACGTAATTGCAATTGATGATCTTATTGTTGCAGATCAGAAATGAGGTATACGATAACAATACATAAGATAACAATATGCCCTGCTTTTGTCTGTCACAAAACCACAGTTCAACAAGTCTTGACAGTAATTAGGTCTGCCAAATACTACGTTTTGTCCAAGAGTTGTTATTAGAGGTGTAAGGTGTGACATTAGTCTCGAATCTGTCCATCTACAATGATGGACCAAGATATTGAGGCAGGCCATAATGGCTTTGTGTCTGACCATCGTGGAAGAATAATTCCCTTGATAGGGAAATGGCATGAAGAGGCCCAGAGGTCATTAGCAACCTGCTCTAATCGCCTCTTGCTCGGAAACCAAATATAATCTATGTGTTTAATTTGATTACATTTGTTGACCAGTAGCAAGCACCACACAGGGAGTTATCATGGGAACACAGAGAATTAGCCATGGGAGTACAGAGAGTTAGCCGTGGGAGCACAGAGAGTTAGCCGTAGGAGCACAGAGGTTAGCCGTAGGAGCACAGAGACTTAGCCGTGGGAGCACAGAGAGTTAGCTGTAGAGGCACAGAGTTAGCCTTGGGAGCACTGAGACTGCGAGTTGCACTGAGCACTGAGGCAGAGAGTTACTCGTGGGAGCAATCAACTGAAATCCTGAAGTACTACATTTCTTTCGTATAACCTTGGAACACGGTTGACATACTGAAACTTCATTTTGGATGGTGTTGGATGCATGCCAAGGGAGGGATTATGAGGGTTTTGGGAAGTATAGGTTACTCAAATCAGATGCCTAATTGTAATGCTGTGGTATATCTGCAGTAAATCGCTCTGATCTGTAGAATCAATGAATACTTAAAGGTAAACAGTGCCATCTACTGGCAATAAGAGGGGGATAATATATACTAAAGAGAGAGAGAGAGAGAGAGAGAGAGAGAGAGAGAGAGAGAGAGAGAGAGAGAGAGAGAGAGAGAGAGAGAGAGAGATAGTATAAGCCTAAGTGCCATTTAAGATATTTTCCATTAAAAACAGACCTGGCTAAATGATATAATGACATTCAAAAAGCTACTGCAAGGTCGATTCATTTTCCTCTGCAGCCGCGCAATGATTTTAAACGGTGAATAGATGTTTTTTTAAACTACCTTCGTTGGTGCATTTTGCTGCATCTAATTTCCCATGTGATTTTAAAGTGCTATTGACGATCAGCAATGTTCTGTCCCAGCTCCAGAGACGCTGCCCTGTACCTTCTGCCCACAGCCCCTCTCCCTCAGCACCTCCTTTCAGGGGACCTGAAGGGTTGTCGTTGTGTTGACCTCAGACCATATAGGTCCATATCACAGGGACTATTTCCCCAAAAGCGACAGCGTGTCATTAAGAAGCAGGCAGAATTCATGCATCTTGCTCACAGATGTCCAGATAACTAGACTGTTATCGAGTTATCTATCTATTGTGACGTGAGGATCAAACCCAGAGCCTTTTGGCTGGGAGTCGGTCACCTCGGGCACTATGACGCCGTCGTACCCACATCCCAGCGCACTGTGAAATCACAGGGGACACAGGGAAACAACACGGGAATCGAACCACCGGTTCCCTCACAGCACGACAACAAGAGACAATGTTCAAAATCCAAATGTGTTTAGCTAAATATTGCGTTATCAATTCAGTCTAACAACTAATAACACGAGTCAGCGCGAGCAGTCCAGGGAGTGGAACTAGTGGAACCACTTTCCCAATCTGGAATTGTTCCTTTGTGAAAATGCATGATGCTTGAAGTAATAGAGCGCAAATATCTAATAACTCAACTCCAGCTTTTGCTCATGTGTGATGTGATGGATCATTGTAATAAACATTATAGCCCCAAGAAGCTGGAAATGAGTGATGAGGCCAAGCAGCATTAAACACCACTAGAGGATTATATAGGCTATACTTCTAATATACATCTAATGACAATATATATATGTATGTCCTGTATGTATGTATGTATGTATGTATGTATGTATGTATGTATGTATCTATGTATGTATGTATGTCCTGTATGTCCTGTATGTATGTATGTATGTATGTATGTCCTTTGATTTTCTCAGCAGCCATTTCCTCCATCGACTCCACACTTGGCGGGCGTTTTGCTGAGGACCCAAGGAAGTGCAGTGTGGAGTCTAATGCTGTTTGGATGAACGGTTCTCCAGAAAGCTGCAAACAGCAAAACTGTAGGCCAGGCAGTCAGCCCCTTCCAAGCAGCCATGATTGAACAGGCACTGCACTACTTAAATACTTTTCTAAATGAATGGGTAACACTTATATAATCCTTATAGTATATGAATGAACCATTAATAAACATTAGTTAATGCATTAGTTAATGCAGTAACAAGCATTATTATATGGCATGAAGCACCTTATCCCTAATAAATAATGTTGACGAATACCTTAGTTGACATGAACAGCTTTAGTAAATATGAACACCATTAATATATGATCGCTACACACATTAGTTAATTAACTAATGAATTAACAGTTAATACTTATTTACTAATGTTAATGAATGGTTAATTAATGTACCCTTGTTGTAATGTGTTAACAATTACACTTAGAAATATTCCATAATGCACAAACATTTCTGATATGAATTAGTATGTGTATGCATGGGGACATAGTCATTAGGCTACACTATTCACAATCACCTGCAAAACAGTTAAATCAGTCCGGCAGAATTCCTCCTTGTATTTCCTTTGTTGCTAAGGCGATGCTTTTAAGAGCAGTTTGTGCAGAGTCAGTTAACTGCTGACATAATTAGCTGGCTGTATTGTGGCCCTGATACACCAGTCTGTGACTAATCCCATTAGGCATTCACGATAAAAAGGCCTTATCACAAAGTACGGAAATTGGGATACAACTCAATGTAATTGAAATGTGTTGCGTGCCACACAATTAAATTGACAGCAGGGAAAAGTGTCACAGTGTAAAACCCACCTTAATCCAATGAGGTGGAATTGATGGACAGACATGTCACATCATGCTGGAAGTACAATATAATGCAAATATGCAAATTTGCTAATATAATTTTGTAGTTTTATTTAGAGCCTCTAATGAGGTCCCGCAACACAACGCCGAAAAATAAACTGCAAGAGTTATTAGAAAGTCTCGAGGCCAGGAGCTCGAGGAGACGGAGGCGTGATGGAGAACGAGATCACAGAAGACAGCTATAACTCCGCCTGAGAGATTGCAGATTCTCATTTCAGGATGCTCAAACAGTAGGACCTAATGATTTGCTCTTGGCGTGAACAGGTCCTCTTGGGGCTACCTAAAATGTACTTTATTAGAAGGATGTTTCACTCGTATGAAAGAAATCAAGATGGTAGAAAAACCGAGCAGGTAATAATGGAGGACAGATTGGAACATTAGGGTCCTCCCCCTGGCTTTTCATCGCAGGGTTAAAGGTTGATGAGCTGACCAAAATAACCCTCACGGGCAGTCTCCAAATGATGTATCTTTTACTCCCCGATCTCTCTCTCTCTCTGTCTGTTTATCTATCCATCTATCTCTCTCTCTCCCTTTCTCCCCTCGCTGTCTCTCTCTCAATCTCTCTCTCTGTTTATCTATCTATCTCTGTCTCTCTTTGCCTCTCTCTCTGTCTATCTATCTCTCTCTCAGTCGCCCCCCCCCCCTCTCTCTCTCTCTCTCTCTCTCTCTTCCTCTCCTTCTCTCACTGTCTCTCTCTCTCTCTCGCCCTCTCTTCCTATCTCCCTCTCTTCACTCTCCCCCCTCTTTTTCTCACCAACACA
>OMKI01036276.1:9296-23645 GCA_900302315.1 Phycis blennoides
CGCACCCAGGGCACTGTTTCACCTGGGGAATCGCGAGACTCAGGTTTTTTACAAAGGGAGTGCAAGGTGGGACAGGAGGCTGTGTGTGTGTGTGTGTGTGTGTGTGTGTGTGTGTGTGTATGTGTCCCTGTGTGTGTGGTTGTGTGTGTGTGCACACCCATTTGTGAAAGTGCAACAATGTACGTGTGAATAGGTAGATCGTTTTACAGGGAGAGGAAGATAGAGAGAGGTAGATAAGGGGAGATGAAGATAGGGGAGGGGTGGATAAGGAGGGAGGTAGATCGGGAGAGGAAGAGAGAGAGGCAGTGCTCTAACCCTCTTGCTAGACTAAGCACGGAAGCGTTGCATAGCCTCACTCTGCATAGCATCACTTGGTAAGGCTCACTAGCATTGCCTAGCATTGTGTCGAGCCATAAGGATAAGCTCCCTCTCTAATCAATGAGCGCTCCTACACTGAGCCCATAGTACGAGGAACGCGGCACGCTCAGCAAAATGCTGACCGTCTTGAGGGCTATTGTGACAGGCGTAAACTTGGGCGTCTACCCAAGAGTTAAAGATAGATATTTGTGTATTCTAAGTTTAAGTACATATTTTGGGTATAACCCGCCAGGGGAAGATATTTAGTAGCTATTTCAATGTTTAAACTTGAATAGAACAGGTAGAAATGTTTCTTTCCTTTTATGCAAGCCTGGGTCTTTTTTTTGTTTTTAGTTTTTTTAGGAATTGGGTTAACCCCAACCCTATTATATAATGTGTTAATGAATACCTTAGTTAACATGAACATTAGTCATTTGGGCCAGCCCTAGTAGATCATCAAGAAGCCAAATGTCACTGCTTTGGAACGGTGAGTGCAGCATGTGAACACAAAGCAATTATGTAGAGGAAAGGAGAGAGGAGGAGGTGGATGTTGGAAGCTTTGGGTTGACTTTGTTTCTGACAGTTATTTGATTTTGTTCACAGTGACCATCGGTCACCGCCGGTCAGACGATTATTTAAAACAATCTTGTCAAATGTATTAAAATATGAATAAATATTGTTAAACTAGATGAAGGTCCAGTGTTAAAATGTTGACACATCAAGTGGTGAGGTTGCAGATAGAACCAACTGAATGGCCTGCATTGTCTAAGGTTCCAGTAGGTTTTACCAACACAATCTCATGGTCTATGACAGCATCAAGTATGTGCAAGTGTGAAGTGATGAGGTTCCTTGTTTGATTTATGAATTGTATTAAGTTATTTGGTCTGTAAATGTAAAACTATAGGTCATAGCATACATGTAAAGGTCCTTTTACATTTAACTTGATTGTTCATTGGCATTTATTCCAAATCAAATGGTTGCAAATCACAGCACTGAGTGTAGCTCAGTGTTGGGTTATGTGAGGAGCCTATGCTGTCCATGGCGCTGGAGCAGCTCTAGTACTTCCTTGCTGTATTGTTTAATTGTACTCCACCTTAACTGCATGTTTTGACCATTGATTATATAGATTATTCTCCATAGTACTAAGTATTCAATGCCCTGTAAACCTGTATCTCATTTAAATGGTGATTCACCCATCCATGGTAGAAAACACTGAGCCATTCACCAGCACGTGTTTTGCACAGTGGACAGAGTGCGTGCTTGTGTGCCTATGAGTCTGCTTCTCTGCAGCTGTGTGTTTGTGCATCGGTGTGTCTTAATTGGTGAATGTGAGGCATACAAATATAAAGTCCTTTGAGTGTGGAGACAGTATCCAGAAATAAATTCAGCTCCTTTATGGACCTTCACAGGCATACCAACATTTAGTTTTCTAACTGGCAGAACATACCACAGGTTGCTTGTGCTGGCAATATAGGGGCTATTGATTACGAATTACATGTATGTATCTGTTAGCTGTTTCCCCAAAGGTCTTTGGATTGAAGCACCTTGGAGTGCAGGCTTAGAGCAGCTGTTAAGACAGACAACGCCCCACTACTCCCAGTCCACAGCAGCTCAGTGGACAAGCAGGGCCTGGGAAGGCTCATTTTATGTGTGGCTGCGTCTGTGTTTTTATATTATAATTGATCAGGACATAATTAAGATTTATGTGTAATTCAATAGCTTGTCTTATTTAACAGAGATACACACTGAGGCCCAGTTTCATTTCTACGTACAATGTATTACACACATTAGCTCCCTGATAAAAGAGAATTTAGCAACCACAAGCTGTTATCGGGAGCCAAAAGATGTTACACTAATGTGCAAAACTTTCATCAGCCCTATGTAATTGCTTGGTCTTTTGGGCATGTCAGGCGATTCAAATGAGAACAGTATGGGGGAATTAAGAATGTAGGAATGGAGAAAGAGTGACAAACATGGATTATGATTGGATTTGAAAGGATTACAACAGGATTTCAGGGTGCTGTCATTTGCATGAGGAGAACACACACACATGGGTCAAGTAGACAAAAGGAGGAGACAGAGAGAGAGAGAAAGAGAGAGAGAGCGAGAGAGAGAGAGAGAGAGAGAGAGCAATGAAGCAAACTAATAATACAGTTAATAAAGGAAGGGAAGGAAGACAGTTATGAACGATATGATTAAGGTAGGGTTGGTGTTAAAGGTGAGGCTCTTTTCAGCTTCCTGTGCATTCAGGCTCAATTTACTCAATACAATTCACATTTCACATGGTAACACGGCTTTGTAAGAAAAAAATGTAATTACATAATATTATATTATTTAATATCTTTAGTTTGTTCAGACAAGAGCACACAATGTAGTTGAAAATTAAACATTTACACAAAATGACACATAAAGTTAATCTACAAAAAGATTAAAAAAGAACCAAACACCATCACCACGTATAGATTGGCTTGCATTACATGACACCCTCAACAAGTAAACACATGCCGTTGAATGCATAACCTCATGACACTAATCGTCTGTTACTGTTATGTACCAGGGAGGGCACGGAGAGCATACTAAACGAGTGAAGACTGCACACTTTGACCACTTTGTGTCCTTTGACACATAAATGAAACGCAACTATAGCCAAAGTGATGTCTAGGTGTTTCTGTGGTTTGAGGTCTTTCAGGGCCCAGCCTGGTCCTCTGGCCCTATGGGTGGGGGGTTCCGCCAATTATTTTTAATAAACAAGCTCTATTTTCATGCTTTTTTCGATTGAAAAATGGAAATGTGTACCTGTTTTTTACTCTGCAGATTAATTTTTAATTGTTTTAAACAATATATTTGTATTAGTATTGAATAGAAGCAGAATACTTCACAACTGCAGTCATTATACATGTATTGACCTGCCACAGTCCCAGACTAGAGAAACACACACACACACACACACACACACACATATCATGTGCTGATACAGTTCTTGCAGTGCAATGACAAGTCGTGTAACACATGCACTCTCTCACTCTCTCTTTACAAAAAGTGTGCCCGTGTCGAGTACATGTGCTGCTTGAATGACACACAGAGGACCCAAAACTTACTTTCTTGGGTTACTTTTTGATCACCAATATCACTTTTTTTTTCGAGGGGTTTAATGCAAGAACGGAATGACAGATGGATAGATCAAGGTATATTTTCTTGTTATTGTTATTTTTGTAATACAATATAATATCTACAATATCGGTGGACACCAGAGGCTACTCATAAAATTTTAGGGGCTGTAGCCTCAGAAGCTCAGGCCTAACACGCTGCTGGGGTCTACACCTATGAGTGCTATGTGAAGGGGTCCATGGTCAGTGGATCATCTTGTATGTATGTACTGTATGTATGTATGTATATAAAATGTAACACACACATGGTTTTATACTAAAAGAATCAGAGAAGCTCAACCCTCTTTTGAAAATCAAAATAAAGTGCTGTTCAGATGGAGCTCGATACATTCACAGACACCATGCCGTTATACTATAAGTGTCCGAGAAGCCCTCTGCCATGTGTGGCCATCACCATCAACCAACGCACAGACGGAGACCCACTCATACACACACACCTCGCTGCCAGTTTCCCTTGGTTGATGGACACTGAGGATTTTACTTCTGTTTTCTCTAAATGACTGTGTTGTTTTAGTATTAGTGACAATATGACGATCATTTAAGACATATTGCCAGTTTAAAATTAACTAAATAGGGTTTTGGGTTCACTGCCTCAGGCGTTGATGCGACACACCTGCCCTCTGCTTATTGAAACTGAATTGAAGGGGTGTTTAGAGAGCTGGCCAATCTGCCCCAGATTCACAAAAAAAAGATGAAAGGGGGCCGGCAGGGTTAGGGGGGTCTCCTTTTAAATAGGTAACACAATATAAGATTTATAGCCCAAACCACAATGGCAGTGAGCTATACACTGGCGCCTACACCTGCATCGCTAAAAAGGAGCTGGGGGTGGACAAGGACATATCCTCCCTGTTAGTGGAAGACTCTACCAAGAAAACCTGTGAGTCCAAGAAACACAGCTATGGATTATAGAACACATCATCCATTCATTACGGAGTTCATCCATTCATCAATTAAAGCTGGTCCAGATTGTCCCGATTCCAGGGGTGAATATTAATATTAGTGATCCTGTAGTTTGGGCTTGTAAGTGGAGGCCCAAATGGTCATGTTACGAGCATCTAATAACTATAGTTTGTTAGCCTACATTATGGCCTGCCATTGGTCTACAATTGTATGTGAGTGATTGCGTAGCTCTCATCATGAATGTGAAAGAGAATGACATCCAATTTATTTAGGAGTGCATTGGATAACAAGCTCACTGCCTCACTCAGCACGCTTGTCGTTCTATTTCGATATAAGGCGTTTGAGGCAAGATCTAAGTATAAAATTTTTTTTTTTTATAAAAACGATTACATAGTTCTCTATAGTTGTTTCAGCAATATCATATTGTTGTTGTTGTTTGCTTCAAGTATTGTTTCCCATATTTCAAGTGCCTGAATACGCTTCCACCTGGTGACGTCAGTCGATTCCAGGTTCCAGATTTCAATCAAATATGAAAGCATTAGAAAGTCCATGAACAACATGGAGAATGTGTGATTGAGGATGATTCTACTTTTTTGTGTTCCTCTCAGCCAATGGCAGTGAGCTATACATTGGCAGCGTGCGATATGAAGACACCGGTGCCTACACCTGCATCGCTAAGAATGAGGTGGGGGTGGACGAGGACATATCCTCCCTGTTTGTGGAAGACTCTGCCAAGAAAACCTGTGAGTCCAAGAAACACAGCTATGGATTATAGAGCACATCATCCCTTCATTATGGAGATATACTAATTCATCAATTAAAGCTGGTTTATAGTGCCTTGTGACTTCACTATTTGTAGTGAAGTGTTTGAATACAAATGATCATAGTATGTTTTTAATGTTTAGTATATTGACTGCTGCAACAATCAGATAGAACATAGATTTATACATTTCATATTGTCTCCATAGTTCATGATAGCTTTTACAAAACAGTCATGTATTTGTAAAAACTGTAAAGAGTCAAAGTTCATAACCCTCTATCAGAGATTACAAATCGATGATGGTAGATTTTAGGGGGAAATGTGGCTTTGTTTAACACTAATCTGGTGCTTTGTGGAAGAGGCAGAATTTGGATTAGTACTGACAAGGTGTGAGAGAGGGTGTTGAATCGGTATCTAAGAGGATCTGTCTTCTCTCTCAATGTAATTTGATCTTGGGTCTTTTTTTACCAATCTTTTCTCTCTCTCTCTCTCTCTCTCTCTCTCTCTCTCTGACTTTATCTCTGCTGCCTTTGTTCCCATTTCCATTATTCTGCTGCGGACTCCGCAGTGGCAAACATCCTTTGGAGAGAAGAAGGTAATAAGCCACAAAGTGTAGATGTACGTCTGGACAGGCTTGTTGTGACTCATGATGTTATTGAAGTCGGCTATCCATCAGTGGTGTTGGAAATGAGCTCAAATGCAAGTGTTTTGTTGTATTTTTACATTGTTTACACAGTGTCCAGATGTGTTCATCAACTTTAAATGTCCTCTGGCAAAACCTCGCTGTCAAACTGTTGTTGGGTGTAATTGAAGCACGTTCTTGTAATGTGTAGGATGTATGGATATGTTTGTTAATATGCTTGTGTTCTCTCTATTTGCATGTGTTTTCTTAAGTTGCAGTGCATTGAGTTCTGACGGCCACTGTAACTATCACATATTTGAGATTATATTGGGCACGCACCATCCCATCCATGCATCTTCATTAAACTGAATATTCTGAAAGTGTTACAACTATTTTTGTATTGCGCCATATGTGGTGCTTTCTACATTGATGTACTGCGGAGATAGGATATGAGTCTGCTCAACTGTGTCCCTTACATTATGGACACATGACAGCTGTAACAGCCCTGCTAGCAACATAGTTCCTACCCACCACACTCTCGGTTCTAGCTAACAATTCGGCAGCTGTTGTTTAGACATCCAGTAAAGACATCTGACAGCTGTTGTTATTTATCAGAAGAGCTAGTTTTTTTGTTGTTGTATGCTGTCATGGCCTTTTTTGAAGAAATGATAACAGCGTAAACTGTCTGTTCATGCTAAAATGTAAGCCGCTGACATGCTAACTTAACAGCAGACTGCTGTGCAAAATGTTAAGGACCATGACAGGTTGCAGCTGTCTCTTACAATACACAACCAGCATGTAATAAAGAGCAAAGTTCTGTGAAAAAAACATGATCCATTTTTCTCCACATTGTTATTTCTAATGAATGGTAACAATACTACAATATAATAATAAAACCTTGAAAATATTGCTCCAAACAGATGGCCAACTTACATAAAAAATACTTTTTCCAATGGAATTAGATGTGGTTTGGTGGAGTGTCTTCTTGACCTATAAGGAGCTTGGAGCTCTTTTTCTATTCTCCAAGTCCTATCTCTTAGTTTCTCTTCTTGTCTTTCCGGGGTGTTCCTCAGGGCTGAGTGTGGGGAACATGTTCTACGTGTTCTCTGACGAGGGCATCACCATTCTTCAGCCCAGTGAGTGTGAGATCCGCCGGCACATGAAAGGCACAGAGAGGATCGTTGCTACCTATGTGAGTAATACGACGTAATACGATGGTCTAACAATCACTCCACCAGCACAATCTTTAATGTTAGTTCTCATGAGAATGGAATACTGTTTAAAAAGTGTAGAAAACATGAAGCAGATTCTCCAGCACTTCACTAACTACAATATAATTACCTATTGTCAAAATCCAGCAGCAGAAAGATTAATTAAAAGGAGAATATATTGGAGACTCCATGGCCGTGTTCCTATGTCCATACTTCCCGTACTTACTATACTTAGTTTGAGTACGTAGGGTGTTCCGATTACGATCGTGGCGAAAAGAAGTGTACTGAAAGGACCCGGATGGTGCCCTCAAAACGGTTAGTACGCTGAGTGTGCAATGGTGTACACTTTCTGTACTCAACGGCAGCCGTCTTAGCTATGTAGCGGAAGAGGCAGAGCCAGGCTGAGCCGGGCTCAGTTCAAAAATGGCTAGACGTCAGTGGGCGTAAAGGATTTACGTGTGTTTGGCGGGTGACGCGGCCGCGCAGCTGATAGTAATTTCCGGTAAGTGCGCCATTTGGAACAACACTAACATCTGAAAATTTGCACACTTAGTGAGTGCGGATAGTGTACTACGTTTAAGCGTACTCATGGAAGTATGAATATCGGACCCAAGGTTTTTAGACCCCAAGGTTTAATCTACATGAGAACATGGTGTGGAATGGGATTTAGCTGGTTTAGGCTTCTTGTTTGGCTGAGAGATTTAGGTTTTACAGGATCCTGTAATTGTATTACAAGTCAATACAAACGCCATAAGCTACACGACTAACCACCACTGCTGTAAACAAGGTTATTCTTATTTTGGTGGGGTAATAGTTTAGTGTGTGTGTGTGTGAATGAGAGATATAATGCTTATAGTTGTCCTTGTGTAGAGCTGTAGATTATAATCATTAACAATAAAGGCATTATTTAAGGAACAGTGGCTATCACTTGTTGCACTGTAGAATCTAGACTGTTGTTAGTGTGTAAAGAGCTGAGTAGGATCTCTCTCTCTCTCTCTCTCTCTCTCTCTCTCTCTCTCTCTCTCTCCCTCTCTCTCTCTCTATCTCTCTCTCTCCCTCCCTCCCTCCCCCGTCTCCCTGTGTCCCTCAGGAGGAGATGTGTCCTAAAGGGGAGGGGGTTGCACCACAGCGCTGTGCCTGGTCTTCAGCAGTCACTGTGAGGGAGAAGTACATCTACGTCAGCCAGCCCCTGCACAGTCGGCTGCTGCTGGTGGACACCCAGGCTCAGAAGGTGGTGCAGGTCGGTCTGCGTTTTCTCTTAAACCAGAAAGTCACACCATAAATCCAATGGGTGGATTTCTTCCTCGATGAAAAATGTTCTGGGGCCGTTACTGCCGAAGATGGAGGGGAGGGGTTTTATCTAATGAAAAATGTGCTAGTGACCATTCAGCTAGACTATTTATTTCAATGAGTTAATGAATATATATATATATATATATTTATTTATTTTTATTTATTATTATTATTATTATTATTATTATTATTATTATTATTATTATTATTATTATTATATAACACTCTTTATTGTGCTTTAATTAGCTACTTCACAAGAATATCTAAAACATAACATTTGGGTGACAGGTTATTTTGTAAATTTAAGGAATATTGCTCTTGTCGCTAAAAAGCATGCTGGTAGCTATGATTGTTATCTCTAAGTCTCCATGCATGGGGCTTTATGATTGCGTCCAGACAAATGAGGTATCGTAGTAAAACCCCAGGAAGTCCATGCTAACACACACACACTGGCTTTCAAGACAGCGACTTCAATCGGTGGTAAATTATAGTCAAAACAATAATGTCGCCCACAGAGGACTAAATGAATGCATTAGGAGGGGCTGTGGTAAGCTGAAGCAGCGAGTTGCATAATATTAGGTTTGCCACTGGTATCCTTGTGGTCTGATTCTAGTGTTTTGTTTTTATTACACTCTGAAGTTCTTTCCAGATAAAAGAAAGAAAACAACTTGAGGTGAATATGGTTGCTCAAAAGACCACATGCTAGGCAAGAATAAATAACAAGCACAGCACAGCTCCAGTACTTGAAGCCCCAGCATTCGAGCCCGGGTGGGTTGGTGGGGGGGGGGGTACTGCAGTGCCATTCATCATGCTGGTATAAAGGCTGTTTAAAGGCCCAGCCCTCTCCCAAGGGATCCCCCTCTTTCATGGTCACCCACAGTTATGGGATGGTGGGGCAAGGCCTGAGTCAAGGAGAAGAGGGGGTGGGTGGCTGGGTGCAAAGATAACGGGGTACAAGTAGCTCAGGAGGTACTTGAGCTGTTGTGTCATTGTGGTGTCGTTGTCATGGCAACTGAAGACGATGCTGGCCCCAACCCAAAATATTTGAGTGTCCATGAGCAACATCACTAACTCCTATCTGCTTCCAGGAGCTGCTTGTTGCCCTGCTGGATTGACACCACTGTGTTTGTGTAGATTTGTAGATGTGTGCATTTGAGGTACAATTTAGGGCATGAATAATACAAAACGCTTTGAGTCATATTGGTTTGAAAAATGTGTCAAATGTTCCTGTAAAGGTGATGAACATGCATACTTTAGTGAATACTACAAAAAAATATGTAATTTGATCATTCATAATTTAATGTTTAATTTGACGCTGTTTCTTTTCTTCTTCATGCAATTCAGTTGTGATACAGTATGTGTCAAAGTCACTTTGTGTTGACCCCTTATCAAACACAATTAATTAGTGATAACTAGTTGTTGGTAATATAAGCATTGGTGGTATTTATGAAAGTCATGCCACTGGAGCCTTTCCCCACCACAGCATGAGGCCAGGTCAGATATTTTATTTGATTAATTTCCTTTAATTTATCCTTCAGTCCTAAATATAATATTATTAATGGGTGCAGATAGATGGCCAGTTTCAGGGGATGTGATGAGTAGTGGTGCTGAAAGTCTACTGTTCACCCTTACATGTACACACTCTCTGTAGCATAATTTCAGTTCCCAACCTTTGGCTGCTGTGAACTCCATCTTGTCTTCTCCTTCCTTCCTGTCGCTCTTCATTCTAATCACATCAAACGAAAATACCACACGAAAAAACCTTAAAAGGCCATGAGACAAAGAGAGCGAGATGTGAAAGACAATGGCATGCCTTCTCCTACTGCTATTATTCTCTCTCTCTCTCTCTCTCTCTCTCTCTCTCTCTCTCTCTCTCTCTCTCTCTCTCTCTCTCTCTCTCTCTCTGCTTCAAAATAACAATTTTCCTCTTGATTGTTTAATTGTTTGGACAGATCGCATTATGAACTGATAATGCATTTTAACACAATTGTTGTCGACACAGACTTCAGTCAATTTACACAATAACAACAAGATGCCTTTACACTTGTCCTTTAATGTGTCCTGTTCCTGCTGTACGATTTTTACATAGAAGCCATTTCCGATAAAATGACTAAAGAGTCTCCTGAATTAATAAGTAGCAGCATTAAATTCAGTAAGCTTTCTGAATTAAATTAGAAACATTGTGACCTGAAAACACTTTATATTGACATATTTTGTGTTTATGCTGCATAAGCACTTATGAAGGACTGTCTTAAAGAGGCGGTTCAGCAATTTTCAACCTAATTTCCATTGTTGTTCACAGTGGGGGTGCCATCTTTCTTTTACTTAATTATTTAGACTGAGACTCCTACTGAATCATATGCAGATACCCATTGTTGCCATGGTGATGTGGCAACAAAATGTACAATCATCCTTGGGCTCCTAATTTTGGAAATCTTCAAGGACGCTAGATCTAAAACATGAAAATAAGGTTTAATAATGCAGTACACTGTCCCTTTAACATGAAAAAGCCGCGTCAATATGAACCCTAGCCAGCCGACCTTGCACTAGGTGAACATGTCAGTTTTCAGCAATGAGGAACTTCATCAGAAATGATGTAGAATGTCTCTACAAACCAATAATACTAAATAAAATACATTATTCCAATACATTAGCATATTTCTTATTTTCACCGTTCTCCGTCATAACCAACATGAACCCTGAAGCTGTCCTTACCCCCCCCCCCCCCACACACACACACACACACACACACACACATGACAATCACATGGATAATGTTTTGCACGCACACGCCTACAGAAATGCAATGGTTCAAGGTTCAAGGTGTGTGCCAGCCTCTGTGCTGAGCTGACGCCTGGCTGACCAGTGGAAGGCAGAGGTCTGACCTTCCCAGTGCCCAACACAGGGCTCTACAGGCCGGGCTGTCAGCCCCAAGTGGAGGGGGGCCCCATCCACCCAGGCCCCCCTCCACTGGAGCCAGCATAGCAGAGTAATGGGTCGTGTTATCCCTGCTTGTTGACAACACACCATCCCCCCCACCCCCCGTCGCTCTCTCTCTCAGTCTCGCTTTCTCTTTCCCTCACCCTGTCTCGCCATCTCTATCTATCTATTTGTTTCTGTCTCAATTTCTTGCTCTGTCTCCCAACTTCTCTTTGTCTCTCTTCATATGTACCTGTCTCCTGCTCTATCTCTTCTATTCCTAAAGAGTCAAGCACCTGTTGACTCCTACTCAACTCATTCTGCCTCTCTTCCATTGTTATCCTCCAGTCGTCTTTACTTTGTCTGTGTCATAGTGAGGCTCCTTCGTCTGCACCTCCGTTCAACACTCTTCTTTCCGTCAGCACAACGGACATGAGATATGTTTCTGTTTTATTCATATAATGTCGGGAAATACCATGTGCCTCATTTTTTTCCTTTTTTCGTCTCACACACCTTAAGTCAATACCAAAGGCTTTTTATAGACATGATAAATGTGCATTTGTGTTGGCAAGAGCAAGAGGATATGAGTGAACAGATAACAGACTGTAAATAAGACAATGCCATATTTGTCTCTATTCACCCTGTCTTCTCCTCTCTCTCTGCAGGCGGTTGTAACAGACCCGTTTCCTGTGAAGTTGCTCTATGACAAGTCGCATGACCAGATCTGGGTGCTAACATGGGGGGACATGCAGAAGACCTACCCTACTTTACAGGTAGGGTGTATATATATATATATATATATATATATATATATATATATATGTGTGTGTGTGTCTTTATGTGCGGTTATGGATGGGTTCAAAGCAAGAGTTTTTATTATTTCAAAACATGAAGATCTTCTCATCTAATCCTAGGAACAGCAGCCTGAGGCCTACACCCGTACCTGTACAGGTGTAGGCCTAGGAGTAATCCATAGATAGTAGTAATCCATTTTGAATGCAGCTTCACTTCTCGTCCCAGTGTGCCTGAGTACCGGAGCTCGTTATATTTACCTGTAAACTGTGCTGCGATACACAGGGAGGGGCGATCAAGCAGGCAGATGAAGAGTTATCAGCCTGAAGTGGCGGCCGGTAAATGTGAGCTCTAATAGTATCTAATATATAATAGTAATAATAATAATCGTTCTGTTGATGGGCGTCGAATCTACGAGCGTTGCAGCGTGTCTATGGAAGCACCTCATCACAGTTCACGGTGTGGCCTGTCAGCCTGTGGGGCGTCCCCTCGGAGTGCGATGCCTTGTTTCACAACAGAGGACGATCACAGGTGTGTGTGTGTGTGTCATCATCACAGGTGTGTGTGTGTCATGAGCCCCGGGGGCTGGGCGAGGGCCAGCCGGCCGGAGGGCAGCAGAGGAAGAGCTTAGGTCCCGTTTTCACCTCTGGGAAAGGAATGCTACTGTTGCTTGTGCCGGTGTGTGTGCGTGTGTGCGTGCGTGCGTGCGTGTGTGTATCTTTGTATATGTGTGTGTACGTGTGTACATGTGTGTCTGTGTTTGCTCTGTGGAAAACACCTCCGAAGAGACAAGTGGCGAGGAATCCCATTGTGATTTCTCTTGTGAGAGACACAAACATGTTTATTGTTCTGCTCTGCCCCACGTGGGAACCAGGGAGCCTGTTATAGCCGCTATGAGGTGTTTTGTTAGTGTCTGAATTGTACAGGGACATACGGCCGCTGTCCCTAATGCGGATCCAGCAAGGATGAGTCACTCTCCACTTTTTGTCTCTGTGAGCCGTTAGACCACCTATTTTAATAAGACTTTTATTATCATCTTTCTCTCCTTCCTGTTTTTTTCTCTGGGACTACTAGTAGATAGTAGATAGGAGGCAGTGTACATCCCCATACACTGTACCGGCAAATGGTTCTGGAGTGATGGTTTAACAATGGTTCCATGCTGTGTTTGTATCTGTCAATAACGTGCTAATGTGTTAATATAATGTAATGTAATATGTTATGCTAATTATACACAGTGTGGTTATGCAGTCTTTTGTTTTTATGTTGTTGTTAAATTAAGTGTTCAAACAGAACTGCAGTCTTTAACTGCAGTGAAGCACTGTCGACTGTGGGCTTCTAGTGGTATTTTAGTACAATTGGCCAAGCGTGATAATTCACTGCACGGCAGGACACACTTTCATCAAACATTGAATCCAAGCACAAATGAATAATCATGTTATGAACATGGGCACAACCCTAGCAGACACATAGCATAGGTGGTCCTCACACATGATGAACCAAGTCAGCCATTGGCTTTATGACTTCTCAGCTTATCCTGGAGTGAAGGCAACGGAACTATGATCAAATCAAAGTGTCATTCACATTACAGTACAGCATGCAGAGCTCCTTTGCCATGATTGGCATGTGAATGGCACTTGAAGCTTAAAGCTTCAAGTGCCATTCAGTGCCCCTCCCTACCTCCAAGCATTAGTGAAACACCACGCCCCTGCTCGAGCACTACGCTCAACTACCTCAGCTGGTCGACTGGTACCTCCATCACTAAAAGGAGGAAAAGGTTGGACAGAGAAATCACAACTCTTCTCCGTTTTGGCATTGCAGTGGTGGAACGAGCCCCCTGCCAATGTCAGGACTGCGGAGTCACTCCCCATCTTCTGGAAGAGACTCAAAAAACCCTCATGCACTGGTATGTTGTACGTCTTGGCACTTTATAATTGCTCTTTGTAACTTGGCACTTAGCATCTTAAGCTAGAGAAGTTGTATACTAGCAATGGTTGACCTAGCAATTGGAATGCTTGAAACTTGTTCTGGTGACTTGCTTACTGTATTAACAGCAATGAAGTGTTTCACCTTCTTACATTTACATTTACGTTTAGGGCATTAGCAGAAGCTTTTATCCAAAGCGACTTACTAAACTACATTTGTCAGAAGAAAGTGAAGCATTTCATTGCTGTTAATACAGTAAGAAAGTCACCAGAACAAGTTTCAAGCATTCCAATTGCTAGGTTAACTATTGCTAGTATACAACATCTCTGGCTAAGTGCCAACAAGTTACAAAGAGCGATTATAAAGTGCCAAGACATACAACATACAAGAGCATGGGGGTTCCGT
>OMKI01036282.1:0-16211 GCA_900302315.1 Phycis blennoides
TGCGTGTGCATGTGTGCGTGTGTGTGCATGTGTGTGTGTGTGCGCGTGTGTGTGTGTGTGTGTGTGTGTGTGTGTGTGTGTGTGTGTGTGTGTGTGTGTGTGTGTGTGTTGTTTGTGTGTTGTGTTTCTAGTGTAACTACATTACACTAGAATAAATAGTAAGTTCACTTTGACTAGAAACAGCTTGTTGTCATTTCAAGATGTATTATAACAAGAAGATTGTACGACATTGGTGGTGTCATGTGGCAGGACAAAATACT
The DNA here is from genome assembly GCA_900302315.1 of Phycis blennoides. NCBI lineage: Eukaryota > Metazoa > Chordata > Actinopteri > Gadiformes > Phycidae > Phycis > Phycis blennoides. The sequence continues at coordinate 261 of OMKI01036282.1, forward strand.
AGTCTTTGTCTTGCTTGGATATAATCCAAGCAAGACAAATGCATCTCACAGGATGAGTCATGATGTTCCTCAAACCTGATCAACCTTACTCACAAACTGTCGTATTCTCACGCGAATCCATGAAACCATCGGAGGTACACTTTTACACTCTCGTAGAAATACATATCAACTATATTGCATATACTTTACAATACTCCCTGTCACACACTTACATTTCATACAGTGTGCAAAACAGGAAAGGCCAACCAACAGTAAATCACGTATCCAGGTCACAGCACAAGTGTGTTAGTTGCTTGTTGTTAGTTTGCATAAATTCTCTCTCTCTCTCGCTCTCTCTCTCTCTCTCTCTCTCTCTCTATAAATATATATATATATATAGCTCTCTCTCTCTCTCTCTCTCTCTCTCTCTCTCTCTCGGTTGTTCTTGGAAGATATTTGAAATCCGGAGAACTGAGTTTCACTGAAGTGAAACTATGCATATAGTTATAGTATAATGAACTTGGTGATGAACTCTTTATGTGTCAGGATAAGGGTTTGGGGATGTGAAAGTGTGCATGTATGACAGGTTGAGTTTAAATTATGGACACCCAGGCTTTATTCAGCAATAGTTGGTAGGCCTGTATATCAAATATTTTAAAAAGTATCATCATTAACATCCATTCCATTCATTATATACCTGATACAGCCTGACCAGGTTGATATCTGAAAAATAATTGTTGTTTTTATAATATCTTAAGATCTTTATATTTACATTCTAGATACCTGTTCCGCAGTGGGAACTTTGAGAGTCATCTCGATAAATTCTACAACACCACAGTGGAAGTGCTGCCCAGAAATGTAAGTTACCTGTCTGTGTGTGTGTATGTGTGATACATGACACGCGGCACTGCTCTTGATTTCAGCCTCAAGTGTTGACATTCTTTGGCAGGGGACAACTTTGCTGTACACGCCCACTAAAAACAAGCTATTGGCTGTCACTCAACCGCCTGCCTCAAGCCTCATGTGGTTTGTGTTTGTGTGTGCTGATGTCATCTGAGCCATCATCCATTCAAAGGGAAGGTGTTTGCAGGTCGACGAGTAATGCTAGCCATCGGGACACAAAATAACTGTGTGAAAGCTGAAGGAGCATAACTACATGTATAGCTATGGAAAGGTTACTGACCAATGGTGGACTGCAGTGAAAACATTTACATTGCATTTACATTTACATTTAGGGCATTTAGCAGACGCTTTTATCCAAAGCGACTTACAAAGAGTACATTTGTCATAAGAAGGTGAAACATTTCATTGCTGCTAATACAGAAAGTATTAGTAAAGTTCCGGAAGAGACTCAAGACCCACTGGTTCAGAGTTCATCTGAACCCTGCATAACCCTACCCTCATGCTCTTATTTGTTGTACGTCTTGGCACTTTAATTGCTCTTTGTAAGTTAGCTCTTTGATCGCTCTTTGTAACTTGGCACTTAGTCAGAGATGTTGTATACTAGCAATGGTTAATCTAGCAATTGAAATGCTGAAACTTGTTCTGGTGACTTTCTTACTGTATTAGCTGCAATTAAATGTTTTACCTTCTTATGACAAATGTACTCTTTGTAAGTCGCTTTGGATAAAAGCGTCTGCTAAATGCCCTAAATGTAAATGTAAATGTAAAGTCACCAGAAGTTTCAAGCATTTCAATTGCTAGGTTAACCATTGCTGGTATACAACATCTCTGACTAAGTGCCAAGTAACAAAGAGCGATTAAAGTGCCAAGAAGTACAACATATAAGAGTATGAGGGTAGGGTTTTTTTTTTTTGTTTTTTTTTAAGAGGATGGATGTTATGCAGGGTTCAGATGAACTCTGAACAAGTGAGTCTTGAGTCTCTTCCCGAAGATGGGGAGTGACTCTGAAGTCCTGACATTGGCAGGGAGCTCGTTCCACCAAAACGGACCTAACTGTAACCCTGACCATTCAGAGTGCTATAGAGAGCTTCTTTTTACTGAACAAATATTGTTCGCAAAAGGCTCTTATTTTGGTAATGCACTATACAATTGCCAACCTATGCCACTGGGGCAAACAAATGTTGTACTATGCACCATGCCAATGCTTCACTTTGCCACTGAGCCGCAGAGATGAGGAAAAATGAAGCATGGAAGAATATTAGCACTGCTCTTAGTGATGGATAGCCCCGTTACACGTAACTAAGATAACAATGGCAAAGAAACAGATTTGATTTGTTTGGATTGTAACAGTACGTCTTGGCCCTGCTTTAAAGGAACGCAGATGTTTCCTGTTGCAGACCATATGTTCTAGTTCTAGAACTTGAACGTTGTTGCATTAGTAGTTGCATTAGTAGTTTGCATTAGTAGTTTCACAAATTAGACAAGCTCAGATCTGTAAATGGGGCGTTTCCATTCGCTTTAAATTTGTTTCATTTGTTTCGACCAATCACTTTCCTGTGACCAGGGATATGTAGGCCCGTGGCGTAACCTGAGTGGTGGAACCCGAGTGGCGGAACCTGAGTGGCGGAACCAAAACAAACGTGATATGGATCGATTGGAAACAAATGGCATCTATGCAAAGACTCAACATTGGCCACTGTAGAAACACCTTTGTTAAAATCCTCTTCTGAAACCCCTCTGGTTTCTGGAATGAGTTTCTCTCTGAGTCCGGACAGATATCTCCATAACAGAACAGAACAGACAGCCTTTGTGACTCCGCCCCTCACACTCGCTGGTTCCTTTCCTCCCAGAAGTTTGGCGACAGCATTGTTGAAGAGATTACTGCATTTGTGATTACATTTCTGAATGGTAATAAAGGTTATGGTTGTCATTGTCATTCTCAAGAAAATTACTCTATTGGTTCAATGTACAAAGGTATGTTTTTTACCTTGGTGTAGTATTTGGTGATGGTGGTGATCCATGCTGCCATGTAGGAGATCTCCCTGAGTGTGTGTGGTGATGGCTGGTTTAATTGCACATTGATTGCTCAATGTACAACGGCCTCACCCACACAACAGTGTGCAGCCTCACCCCGCCCCAGAGTCCAATCAGTCTGACTGGGAGATATAACACCCCCCCTCCTGCCCCTCAGTTGTCCATGTCCTGGTTGATGGCCTCAGGGCCTTCTCCCAGTAGTTACTGCCCAGAACACCTCCAAAGGGAAACACTTATTGGGAATGGTAAACACTACCGCTGGGTTCTCAAGAGGTTTTGTCATTGTACACTAGTACAATGCAGCAAGGCATCGATAGTTTGCAGAAGCAGTATCCTGCTTCTACTGAAAAACAGTGAAAGTAGCTGTGGTCCATGAAACGTAACCTGTGGAACATATGGCTTTGACTATGACTAATCACCTTCTCTATGTAAAAAATAATCCAAAACAATAAATATTTAGAGAAGACATAAGATTGTCTCAAAGGAAGTTGAATGAATTTTAATTCTTCATTGAGTATTAATATTAAAATAAAGACATTCACGTTGGATATGCCTCATATACATGTCCGGTCCTGAACAGTCCAGTGTCTGCCACATAAGCAACCACAACAACATACATACCAAGAGCAAAACACAAATCTTTCAAATCTGTCGCGCATACAACTTTGTAGAATTTGAGTTGAATGTATCAGAAATTGCATAGCCATCCGTCAGCTATTGTGCTGTAAGAATATATTTCCATTTGACTGCACCTGCGTCTTGAGTAAATTTTGATTTGATATCGTTCTACTTTCAATTTCCATGTTTGCGAGGCCAATGAGGGCATCTCTTCCTTGATTGGTTCAGAGAATCCATCTTGCCTGTCAATCACATGGGCATGATCTGCAATGCATCACTGCTTAATGTTAGAGGGAGAGGAGGTTTTTGGGAGGTGTTTGGTTTAAAAATCTTGCTCTTTTCTGCCTGTTAACATTTCCTCTTCATAAGCATTTGAACACATTTGGTTTGATGTCGCTAAATACACTGATGTTGCCATTGCTTTTTACTATCTATTGGTAGGCCTACTTGTCGTTACATGTTATACATGTACTTTCGCAGGGACCATTCATTAGAGACAATTCAAATTCAATGCAATTTAGATTTAAATCAATTTGCTGTAATTACTAGATTGTGGTAGTTCTGATGGCCACTGATGTTGCCCGTGGTTTCAATGATTCAGGGTCTATAGCAGGGGTCTCCAACACGTCGCTCGCAAGCTACCAGTAGCTCACAACCCTTTCCAAGAAGTTCGCCAAAGGGTTCATTATATCCAATCAAATTCATAGATGTCCCGCCCCCTTCTTACACAAAATTAGGATTTGCCAATGAGTTGTCAATCAAACAGTTGTGCTGCTGTACAGCTTGATGAGTCAATGGGGATGTGAGCAGCAGCCATGGCCGGCAGGTACTGATAAGAGGCTGAAAACTAAAAACTATTTTCATGAAGAGTGGGAAACAGAGTTTTGTTGCACGAGCGTAACGTGATGTTTCAATGCAAAATGTGAGTTGTGGACACAAAACAAAACAAGCTTATTCCGTTTGTTTAGATTGAAATAAACTATGACAATAAATGTTATAAAACATGAGTACCTTTCGGCCATTATCATTTAGTAAAAGTAGCTCTCAGAGGAAGAAAGGTTGGAGAGGTTTACTTCCTCTATAGTCTCTTCTTTCTGTCCTTGTATTTTCGGTTCTTCGCCAGACAGTAGCTCGATCTGCAACCTGAGTCTAACTTCTAACAAACTAAAAACTAAAAAACTCAGGAGGTTAGTAAATAATAAAAAAAATTAATCCGAGACAATAAAATAAACACAGGCCAGAGTAATGTCATTATTTACTTAAATCGTTACTTATTTGTCCCAACACCCATCATTGGATATTACCATTCTCATTTGTTCAGAGCCTCAGAGACATCCTAAACTTTAGAACATTCTTTAACGGAGTACACTTTAGAACACGTGACTCTGCTAATTACGAAGGCATTTCTTATGTAGTGCAAAGGTACATTTGGAATGCCTCATCTTAAATATGATTTTCGTCTTGTTAGTTTAAGCATTACGTTTACTGATGGATGAAAATAGCTATTTGTAAATACAGTTAGTTTCACTTGCTATGCACACCAACAGGCTTTGGGGGGTTGGGCACACAGTACAAGCATTCCAGCCTTCTCCCCTTCATCTTGCATATATTCAATTAATCACTTCTTTGCAATTTTGTGTTATATATATATAGCCCAATATTACAAGCTATCTCCAAAACTCAGTCACTACAGTGACCAGCCATTTTCTTACCATATAAACAGCCGTAATATATTGCATGATGAGTCATTGACAATTACCAAAGTCTGATGGAAATGTTCATTTGATGTTGTTGTACATTTCTCTTATCTATTTCAAAATATATGTATATTCCCATTTCCAAATGATGTTGGCAATGTGTCTTAGTACTTTTAGAATAGATTGAATTGGTGGAATTATTTATATTGCTGTTTTTTTTAAATGTGTGCAGGCATCAGTGTATGAGGAACTGACTGTTGGCTCCCCACCGCAATTTATAGGATCAGATGAGGGATTCATTGTTATCGGTAATGGAACTTTCACACACACACACACACACACACACACACACACACGCACGCACGCACGCACGCACGCACGCACGCACGCACACACGCACACACCACACACACACACACACACACACACACACACACACACGCACACACACACACACACGAAGAGCTAGGCAGCCGCAAAATAAGTAACTATTGTCACGAAAAGTTGCTTGCATTTACATTTCAAATTGTGCAATCCTCCACCTTTAAGCTTTTAATGGCTGCTTTCTTTGTAGCTAAGCAACAAGTAGGACACACGCACACCCCAGAAAGCGACACACACATGCAAATGTTGTTGTCTGCAGTGCGTCCTTCACCTTAAAGCTGGTCAAACCGGTGAGTCGCGTGTGTGTGTGTGCGTGTGTGTGTGTGTGTGTGTGTGTGTGTGTGTGTGTGTGTGTGTGTGTGTGTGTGTGTGCGTGTGTGAGTGAGTAGGTGATTTTCAGGGCGGAATGGCAGAGGGTATTATTGATATAGCGATGCAGCCCATTTCTGCACTGCGCCTAATGGTGCACACTGACTCTGATACATGGATACTGCTCAGTGAGGTATGTTATTTAAGGTTGTTGTTATTTTTTTAAGCATCTTACTTCTTTTGCTTAATGCTAATTGTCGTTCTTGTCTACTAGGTATTCATTGAAGTTTGACAACCAATGAAAAAAGGAAATGAGTGCTGCAGCTGCAGCACAAATCCGTACAAAGTACGACCCCTAGTGGGATCATAATATACAGCACACATGTTGACACATGTTACGCCTGTCACGCAGGGCCAGATTAACACTTTGCTGTACCCTGGGCAACAATATTCAATATTCATCCCCATCATCACGACCCCAGGATCACCATAATTGGCAAAATACAGAATACATTACAGTAATATACAGTAAATATACTCAATACTTCAATAACTAACTGTCATCAAGTGCATTTTGATGTACAGATGTGCAAATGCTAATAGAACTACAAATGCACCACTATCACCACTATCACTATCTGTCAACAACAATAAACAAGTTACAGTATTTTCATGGAGCCACCACAAGGAAAAAATAAATAAAATGCAGTATCATCTGCTCCTAAGCTCATTTTAACTTGTTTTAAAACAGGCTGTGAACATTAGCTTGCGCCGGCAGTGAAGAAATGTCCTGGCTAGCTGAGCTGTCCTCGTTAACGGAAGATGCCTTAGCACAATAGTTGGTAACGCTAACTGTAGTGAAGAAATGACCTATTTTCGGTATATATTTTACATTTTCGGCATTTCTGATGTCCTTCTCCTTTTTTAATTTCCGTTTCGTGCTTGTGCCCTCACTGCCCTGGGCCCTTTAGATGTCGTCGGCCTCTGGGCAATTGCCCAGTTGCCCATATGGTTAATCCGGCCTTGCTGTCACGTAAACTGTGTCAACCAACACGACGCATTAATTTATGACTGACATAAAGTATATCTATATTTGTGTTATATACATTTGCCTCTGTTCTATAACATTCATTTGTTTACAATGATTGAAGATGGCGTCATGAGTCATAACAGCGCTACCTTAAGATCTTTCTGTATATTTTGGTCATTCCTTGGTCTATATGTGTTGCAACACATAGGCCAAGGACTATTAATGGAAACATAGAAAGGGGATGAGAAATTCTTTGAACAATGGTGAACGGCTGCACGTTCACCATTGGATTTTGGATATCGTAGAGGTGATTTCCTGCGTTCTGCTGCATTTAAGGGTGACCTGGTGGAGATCCTAAATGTATTCTGGTGGGGGGTATCTGTGTATTTCAATCCAACACATTACAGTCTAGACGGTAGGATATTAGATTTGAGGACGAAACAATAGGGTGGGCTAAGGCAAGTTGGGTGGGCTTGAGCCCACCCAAAAGAGGTCTAGCTTCGCCACTGATTTTCATCATTATTATGGGTTTTTATTTTTTATTTGACGGCACAGAGATCTGGGGCTATTCCCAAAAGATCCGGGGCTATAGCCCCGAATGCCCAGGTCTAACCACGCACCTGTGTGACACGGCATCCTACAAAATGGGTTGCATTTCAAACTTTTATTTTCAGGGAGGAAGAAAGTGCTTTGTATGCATGTAAATAAAACAATGACCATTGACCATCTCCTGTCCACTGCCTTCCGAGTGCTACCTCCGGTGTCAGTGGCCCGGGCGCATGAAGCTTAAGAGAGGGCCATGCCTGACAAGAAACCACCAAGACAAGAGGAGCGATGTGGGAGGGGAAGGAAGTAGGCTGGGTGCTGCCCCCGCAGAACGGGCTGTCCTCTTCGTGTCTGGGTATGCCAGCTCGGTGCTGTGGAGATCACAAAAGAATGTCAGGCCCCACTTTCGGTCAAAGAAGTGTCAGCTCTTTGCACGGCCTGTGCTTTGTATTTATACAGTGGACATTAAGCTTTCCCCCGTAGTACTCCTGTGCCTCCCACATTGGGAAACACATATGGTAGGCCTTATCAAGCATCAAGTGATAGATTACTGACTTTATAATTACTCTGCAGCATTTTTTTGAGAAACGACATGCTTTTCCATTGTTCGAAGTAGTAGGTACCTATATGTATTTTGTATTACTAGTGCAGTGCCCGTAGGAAGTATGTATTCCTATAGAAAAGTGGGAGCTTAATTTTCATGTAAAATTCATGTAACATTTTCATGTCGCCTATGTAGGCCCATCTGAAAACATGTAGGCCTATGTGGCTTCAATGGCTTTCCATAGCCTGTGAAGAATAACATGTTAAAAAGGCTTGTCATAATGGAATTCTGTCGTTCATCGACGAAACGTAGCCTAAATGAATCGGCATGTTGAATCGGCAGAACAGCCGCCTTTACCAAACCGATGCTTTGCTCATCTGCTTTCAAGTTCGCCAAAGACAAACTAAAGTGGATAAGCCTATAATATGTAGCCTACCCATTTTGAACGGAAGACTTTCCAAACTTTTGATAGCCTACATCCTGCTGCTATGGGCATATTATGCTAAAGATTCTTTAGCTTTAAGCATTTGAACCATGCTAACGGGCCTGGAGAAAGACGTGTTGTCAGAGCGTAGCCTCGCCGTGGTGCGCTACTCAGCTCAAGAGTACACAATGAAGAGGTGGGTCTGTCTCTGCAACAACCTGATTATATGAACAATAGTAACGAACAGTGACTTGGATCAGTAACTTTAATCTGATTACAACTAATGCCATGCTTTCCTTCCAAGTGTGTGTATTCCTCGCCCGTCCGCAGCAAGTATGCATGGCCGTAGCGTGAAAATTCAGCAAACATTTAAATTACTCCAAACAAATTCAAAATCAAGGATGCACACCATCGTGCCATGCTCAACCCATATCCAAAATCGTAGGTCGATTTGACAAAGAGTCAGCGTGGTATGCGAGCCACAGACAATGTGACAGACGTTTCTTGCCTTATAGATGTAGACCAGGGCACGTTGCTAATACATCAAACCAAAGATGGAACCATACTTTGAGTTAACAATACAGCCTGGCTTGGCGTAGCACACATGTGGCACAAACGTGCTGGTGTAGAATAGTAAGGGACACCGTGAAGGTAAAGAGAATGGTGAGGGTGGAGAACCCAATGAGAGTGGATGAAGTGGTGGAATGGCTCCACCAACTCCAAGGGGAAGGAAATGTTGCTGCGCGTGAATGGACATCCGCCCCCCCCCCCCAACATCCTGTGCCCGGGCTTGGCACGATTATGGACAGCGATGATGAAAGCATCGAGGAGACTGTGGAAGGTTTGTCTTTACATCTATTAAGTTTAATAGCCTGATGGCGACAATGTAACGCTCGCCATGTCAGACGGCATGGCCAGCATCGCCCTTGTTATCAGCTCGTTTGTTGTTGTCCCAGAAGTAGCGCACGCGTATCGGCCCGCTGGGCTCTTCCACTGCACCACGGTCTTGATTTCAGTGGGAAACCCACAATACAGACGAGACACGGCGGCCGTCGCTACACCACCGCACCGCTGTCCACAGACCCGGGAGTAGCCTTTATGCTAAGGGTAAACATAATGAAGACGCACCAAAATGTGTTACAAGTCTTCGTTTACGTTGTGTTGAAGAAACAGTTACGTTAACTCGTTAGTGATGATTCGCTTCAAACTTAAGGAAGTAACGTGACATGTGAAACCTACTGTTAAATCTTCTGAAAACATTGCAAAAATCGCCCGCTAGTCAAATGTTCACTCAACAACAATCGGTACCCAGGTTTGCGTCAACTAAATTAAACACATGGTTTGAACAAACGCATGACAGGAGGACGCCAGTTTAATTTAGATCTGACAGTAACAGTATTTGTACCCACGTATGCTACGATTTTGATGAGTTAGGGTAAAGCCAGTGCGTGTGTGTTTATTGTGTACAGCCTGTGGTTTTTGCATGTGTAGGTCCAGTGGATGAAGACCACCAGCCCCACGGGTTCTGCACGGTCATCTACTCATCAAGTGATCGGTTCGAGGGACGCTTTATCCACGGAGAGAAGAACGGGAAAGGGAAGTTCTTCTTCTTTGATGGAAGGTACCATGGTCAACCACAATGTTCATACATATCTTATTTAGTCCCATCTACTCATGGGAGGTGTATACTTTTTCTTTAAAGTGTATTACTGATTTTAAATTGTGAACAAACTGGTAATAAAATAAAATCCCACAAACTTCCAAATGAATAAAAGTAGTATTTCTTTTAAAGGTAATCTATTGATTTAACTGACAATCTGTGTTCCCCTCCCCAAGTACTCTGGAAGGATTCTATGTAGATGACGCCCTCCAGGGCCCAGGCACATACACCTATGAAGACGGGGGCGTGCTGCAGGGAACATACCTGGGGGGCGAGCTGAACGGTCCGGCCCAGGAGTACGACGGAGACGGTCGTCTGGTGTTCAGAGGCCAGTACAGGGACAACAGCCGCTGTGGGAAATGCTGGGTGTACTACCCTGTAAGTGACTTTTAAAGGCTGTCTATTAGTTTTTTTGTGTGCATATGTTTTAATCATTCATTCAAAATATTAGTTCAAAGTTAAAATATAGGAAGTGTGTTATGAATGACTCGTATGCACAAACGACCTGCCTTATGATTTGTATTCATGAATAGGCAAACTATTTGGCATTGGTGTGACTAATGCGATCACTGAAACCGCTATTCAGATGGTTAGAAATGTGTGGAGAGGACATTGGGATGCAAGAATGACCTTTTAAAGTAGTTTCCATTTAAAGAATATGGTTTTTACTAGTAAATGTATTTTCAATAATTATGTGTTTTTTTTATAGCAATATTGTATGTATATGTCCAAATCATCATGCAAGCAACAACATTCCGTATAAGGTTGCATACAAGGACGACATAGCTCAGTGGGTAGAGCGGGTCGTCCACTAACCGGAGGGTTGGCGGTTCGATCCCCACCTCCAACTGTCCACATGTCAAACCCCACAAATGAACTGATTGTAAGTCGCTTTGGACAATAGCGTCTGCTAAATGCCCTTCTTCTTCAAACATGACTCGTGTGTGTGATCGCACTTTTGAACGCCTATATTTACATCCTCTAGGACGGTGGCTGTGTGTTTGGTGAGGTCAACGTGGACGGGGAGATGACCGGAGAGTCGATAGCCTACATCTATCCTAACAGCCAAACGGCCCTCTATGGGAGATTTGTGCAGGGTGAAGTGATCGAGGCCCGACGTGCCAACCTGGTCTCGGCAGAGACCACCAACATGTGCTTTGAAGTCAAAACGGATAGTAAGTGTCATGAAGGGTAACAAAAGTGTGGTGTCAGTGTGGTGTCAAAAGTACACACATTCATCACTCAAATAGAAGTATAGATGCTGGTGTTTAAAAAGACTCTGGTAACAGTGGAAATATGTGTAGTATATGTAAAAGTACAGGCTCTAAAACATACTTAAAGTATAAAAGTAATCCTATGAAGAAAAAACGTTTTAAGGCTAGACTAGTTGGACCTCGTATCATTGACACAACTAAGAAATAGAAGCTTAATTTAATAGCTGATTAGTGCTACATGGATCCCAAGGCATGATGAAACATACACATACAAAATATAATAATGCTATCAAAGACAACAAACTCGATGGGCATGTTTTCCTCAAACTTTATTGGAATGCAAATAGACTTCCAAACTGAGGTAGTAATATTCAAGACATAACCTGGCCTGCAAAACTACTGGAACATTATTTTAGCGGCAAGTGACTGTTAAGGACTTCAGTGTGTCTGTGTAAGGAGTGTGCTTGTCAGTGTGTGGAGGAGAGAAATAGACTGCGAAGACATACTGTACATCCTCACGTCCCTTCAAAATCTTGAAGTCACATAATAGTACATTGGACGGCGAGTTCTTGAAAGCCAAAAGTATGTGGTTCTTGGGTTCACAAAGTTTGCAGCACATTCTCCAGTGAGGTCGGGCCAGGGATGTGGGAGGTTTTGCTGGTCGCCATCGCCACCAACATTCTCACCTGTGCTTTCAGACCCTTCAGACATTTCACCAGAGATGCCCTTGCCAACCGAATCTCTTTCTAACACCGCCATTGCTGCATTGAATCATTAGTTAATCTCTGTTGAACTAAGATGGGTAGCCCGCACACCAATGAGATCTCTTGAATGTTATGGGTTTCTATGCCTCATCCAATTACGCTCAAAATCAGTCTATCTGGATACATTGACGTTGAGCAAAAAAAAACAAAAACAAAACTAGAGTAACAAGCTTGTTTTTAGAAAATTTAAGGAGTAGAAGTAAAAAGTTGGCAGAAAAATAAATAATCGAGTAAAGTAAAGATCCCTAAAAACTAAAAAACTAAAATACTTAAGTTCAGTAACAAAGTATTTGTACTTTGTTATTTGACACCTCTGAAGGTGACCCAGCCCCAATAGTGCAAGAGAGTGTGATTCTGGTCATAAAAGTTAAAAGTTCAATTCTAAATGCACCCTCTCCATACATACTATATATTGATGCTTTTTATGAAGGTATAGCCTAGCCTCAATTTGACCTGGTTATATGATTCGGTACCAATATCTGTCAAGGATGCTTCTGAAGAAGAACCAAAGCCCAACACCACTAGTACATTGCTTGCATTGTAGAGGACTTCCCCTCTAGGTTAAACATGTGCTATGGCATGCATAACTTCCTATTGGCTGACATGGTTGCCTGGTACCTGTTGATGTGAATGTGATGTGAATGTGATGGGTTTATTGGTTTGTAAATTTGAAGTGTTAACTGGGGAACAGACAGCCCTGCCCCTGCATTAAAGGTTATACACATACACATTTGGGGAAAGAGGGTGTGGTTCTACTTCAATCTTTTTCCTGTCGGGAAATGCCCCACACTATTATAAAATCATCAATTTTTTTTATTTCAGGTCCTGTTTACTCATATGACAAATCTACCTCCAGCTGTATTGCCACCCATCTTCTGCTTCCAGACCCTTGTGAAAGCCAAAGGTAGAACAACAATCAGATTTTGTCTGAATAAATACATACATGTACACTTGTATAATATATACAATTATCATTGAAGATAAAATAATGCACAATACTATTGCAGAAATACCTAGTACAATGATGCCAATGTATGCTAATATACAGCATAGCAATAATTTGATGTGCTGGGCTGTATTTTGAGATATGAATGTGAGCGTTCCTCCTCTATTTTAACAGTCAAGCCTAAAGACACTACCCTTTTATATTATTAAACGTAAAAACAAATGCATATTGGGTTTTGTAGTTGTAATTGGATTTATCAGGGTGTTTGTGGCAGACTCTCTCATCAAAGGAGCAGGACAGGGGCTGTTTGCCAAGATGGATGCCGAGTCAGACACAGTGATGGCCTTTTACAATGGAGTACGCATTACACACTCCGAGGTATAGAGTGTGTCTGTGTGTTTGTGGTCTTCCTGAAGGTCTTTGTGTTTTACTGTCTGAGTGCAATCTGTTCTGTTTGCGACTCCATGTGGAAGCAAAACCAAACACTGAACGTTAACCTTGGGGACAGCACCATCTCTGGTGAATAAGATGCTACTGCAATTTTGCTTCTGGTTAGCTTGGAACGGCGGACTGGCACTGGTTGTTACCTGTGATTGGTGCTGTCACCGGGGGTTGATTATTTCGGTGGTGTTTGTATACAATGTAGAGAGAACTTACTATGAAGCTCTCTCAACATCCACACCCCAGGTGGACGGCAGGGATTGGGCGCAGAATGGAAACACCATCTCATTGGACGAGGACACGGTGATCGACGTCCCCCGGCCCTACGACCAGACGGAGCAGTACTGTGCTTCACTCGGTCACAAGGTCAACCACTCCTTCACACCCAACTGCAAATATGACCCGTGAGTAGAGGCCATTCACTCATCATATCGGCCCTTTTGCTCCAGTGTTGCTATCGATTTAGCCAGATTTGGAAATCACGGATGATAACAACATTTGGACAACTGTGCCTAACTGTAATGCTAAAGTGAGGAGTACAACATTGTCTGGCTCAAGCAAAAATGAAGGCTACTGAAAAAGTGTCTTCCAGTTATATAAATAGAAGTAATCAATCAGCAGGTGGTAAGTAGGGGTTAGGGTTAAATTGAGTCACATAAGATATGATATCATTCAACGATCAGTGGATGACAGGCTTGGCCTGACCAATCAGTTAGGACATGCAGAATCTTAGTCGACGACACGCCTTGCATAAACACTTTTTTTTATTGTAATGGGCTTTTTTGTATCTAGGTGTTAAAAATTATATAATTTCTTTTTATTGTTCTTCTGTTTGGAATGCTTCTCTCTACTCATCTATGTGACAGTGTAGTTGTATAACTCTGTACATCTCTCAACACAGAAAAAGGCCAAAGTACTTTGACATAGACAGAAACTGGAAGGATGGAAAGCAACAATTGACTGCCAAAAGGCAAGGCAAGGCAAGGCAATTTTATTTATATAGCCCGTTTTTACAAACAGTTTGTCTCAAAGGGCTTCACATGGCATCGTAACAACATCCTCTGTCCTTAGACCCTCACATCGACTGAGGAAAAACTCCATGGAAACCTTTTTAACAGGGAAAACCAGGAGAAACCTCAGGGTGAGCAACAGAGGAGGGATCCCTCACCCAGGACGGGCAGACGTGCAATAGATGTTGTTACAGACAAGAAACAGTTTACAGTTAAAAGGACAATTAGCACATAGCCGGTTCTCCCTATACGCACACTACGCAAGTTGCGTAGGGCCCCGCAGGTTAATTAAGGCCCCTCCCCCCGTCTCCACTTCAGTCAAACTTGCGACAGGTAGCCTATAGCGACAGCTAGTGCCTACAATGATAAGAAGATGAAGCGGAATTACCCTTCAGGCCATGAAAAACGAAAGAGGAAACTACAGGAGAATGAACAGCGGGAACAAATATCGGGTAAACTTGTATTCGTTCAGTTTGATGTCAGTAAATAATCGTATAGACAAGGCTATTACCATTTCATTGATTTGCATCTCTCAAGCGCGAGTGTTGCTGACCTACATAACAGGGTAGTGCATCCTCTGATCGGTCTGCGTTTTGTTTACTTGATTGCTTGCCATGCTTTCCCAGTCAAAATACTTAGGACAAAGTTGTTGATTATAACTGCATATTCCGTGAATATAACGGCGACTGCCTGGCTACAGATGTGGAGTGGAGAAAAACACATTTTAACGCGTTCATAATAACGTGCGTGCTCAAAATGAAACTAGCAGTTTTTCACCCTTAAGATTTTTAAATCAATGCAATGGTTTAGCAATATTTCAGTCCAACGTTAGTTGGCTTGGCTTAGATACAACTGAACCGCCTTTATCAAATGGAAAGAAGGCAAAAGGATTAACTTTGACTAGCCTAAATATTTAGTTGAATTTTGATTTGCTGTGCTGCCTGCACACTAGATATACACATAGCAGGCCTAGTCTAAATTATAAGCATGAAGTATTAAACATATTCATTGTAATTCATTTAATAACATTTAAATAACAACATTGGCTATCTGAACAGTTATGGTTTTTGTTCATATGGAAACTTATTATTGTCATTTTTCATATTGTTATAGCCTGTGCTGTGGTTATTGCAACTATTAGTTGTAGGCTTTTCAAATGTATTTGAATTTGAAACAATTACTTTTAACTCATGTAGTGTTAATATAAGTCACTTTTGAACAAAAAACATAATTGTTGTCTACAGGTGCTATGCTCAAGTTTGTAAGAAGAGATGCCAGCCAGTCAGTCAGTGCAAGCACATCTGAACATTCTGCTTCAGCAAGTACAAGCACAGATCCAGATTCAGCTTCAGCCAGTGCAAGCTCAGATCCACACTCAGCTTCAGCCAGTGCAAGCGCAGATGATCCACATTCAGCTTCAGCCAGTGCAAGCACAGATGATGCACATT
>OMKI01036289.1:16416-27132 GCA_900302315.1 Phycis blennoides
GATACGGAGGTTCTTGTCTGGACAGAGAGGGACAACTTGTATGTACATACGTGTGTGTGTGTGTTGTCTGTGTGTGTGGTGTGTGTGTGTTTATGTGTGTGAAGTGCTGGAGTGGAAAGCAGAAGTGATCTATCTTACAGCCGTGGGTTTAATGAATCCCTCCCCACTATATGACAACGTAATGACTGCCTTCATGCAGCTCACTCAGGCGTTACGTGGTTTGGGGTCATGTTATATACCAGTATGTAAAGTCTTAAGTTATGAATGAGTATGGAACAATTCAGTAGATTCACTGCTCCTGCTGCTGCAAAATTTCGGTAAGAATATGACTTATTTTGTTTCTAGCTCAGATTGATTAATTGGTTGACTGATTAACAGTTAAGAGACTATTAATGGTTTATAGAAAACCGTTTCCATTTACAATACCACCCAAGGTCATTTGAAATGCAGGTTATGCTGAACTAGGCCCATATGGCATTCAAATTAAAATACAATTGCAATGTGTGATGTTGCCATGTCTTCACGATGTACCACCTTAAGATTCACATTTACATTTAGGGCATTTAGCAGACTCTTTTATCCAAAGCGACTTACAAAAAGATCAAACAAAGCACACTGTTTACTATGCTGAGAAGCCGTGTCTAAACTAGCTTGAAATAAATGTATAGCATGAGTTGAAAGCGGACAAGCTGCTGCCACCAACGTCGTTATTGGTTACAGCACACACAGTATAGACTCCTTCTTATTCTACCGTACCCAGTCTGTTCCTGTGGCTGTCCACCGTGCTGCAGCTCAGCTATCTGTCAGCGGAGGAGGGCTGGCATGGCTACCTGCTTGTCCCGTTCGTGGCCATGAGTTGATGACAATGAAGATAAATGACGCGTTTTTTTTGTATTTTTTCTAGGCAACTCCAGAAAATTGTCCAGGGCATCAATAAGAACGAAGGCAGCCTGCTTGAAAAATTGAGAAGGTGAGTTTTTGGTGGTTCAATTAAATGCTGATTAAACACATTCTTCTCTGGACCCGGTCTTCTTTTTCCACCCCCCCCCCCCCGCAAAAACACGTTATGCCAGAGCACCCGTGTGTGTCTGAAAACGTCAATTCCTCTTTCATTTATGAAAAAAAACGTAACAGATGGCTGATTTCTCACTTTCCTTTCTCAAACGAAAGACACTGAAGCGTTCAATACAGTGCACATAGTAAGACCCCGAAAGGAAACATACATTACATGACATGTGTAAAAGAAAAGGTTATGCTTTATCAAATTATCTTTTTTTCCCCTTTAGAATGAAAGTCAAACCAGGCCCAAAACTTCCAGAAAGAGACTACCCAGGTAACGGCCACCGCTTGGTCCTGCAGTCTTAACATTTCATTTAAATCATTACGGTATTTTACCATATTTCCTATTAAATAACAATCTAGTAAATAATTGTGATTGTTTTAAATGATCAATTATTAGTTGAATAGGAAATATCCTCAACGAGATATCATCCACAAAATGTATTCCACGTTGATCCTGCGACCATAACGAAAATATTGCTCCCTTAGTTGCTGCTTGCAAATATTTACAGAGTGTAAAACGTATTTATTGCTGTTAGCATAGGAAAGAAAATATATTGACATGTTAAATAATCCAGTAGCAAGTTAGAATAACCACACCTTTGCTTTGAAGCTTTGAAGCTTTGAAGTATTAGCAAATAAAATGAGCAAAAGAATTGCTCAAATAAATTAATATTGAATTCACCATTTATAAAGCATTGTTCCTACATGAATACTTATTCGTAAGCAATTCATAATCAGCTATACATTATTTATGATATAATGAGAAAAATAAAGCACAAGTTGATGACTTGTTAATTATTTACAACGTGTTCATAATCAAAATGTATCTAATTATCTTGATAGTCAGTTATAACTGATATATATAACTGATTGGCTTACGAATGAGTATTCATGTGAACAATGCATCGTGAATTAGACATTCATTATTTTCTGCTGCTTTATCAATGCTCAAAAGGTTTCTGTTCTTCTTTGTACAATTCTACCAAAATCCTAACAATAGGAGTTTTGCAATCCTACGTAGTTCCATGCTCGGTTGCCTTGGCGTGGAAGCCTGTTCCACTTCACACTATTTACATAGACTTGTGTGACGATCAGATTCAGACCAGAGGTGATGCTTCATGGGCTGTGACGCTTGGTGTCCCACACATAACCTATGTAACGAGCGCAAGTGATCATGCATAACATCTGTCTCGTGTCTAGACGTGTTAAGTTATGCAAGTCAATATGTCCATATCGTAGCAAAAGTGCCACTACCACTGGCAATAATGGCCATGCACAAGCAGCAGAGAGAGATTAGACAAGTAGATAGGATCTGGTGTGTTAAATTGTTGCACATTGAGTGTCATGTGGTAATTGAATGATGTCTTACATTACATTTTTTTGGCTTCCAGGGGAACATGGGGAGCAGACTGAGAGACAGTCTGATGTATGTCATGCTCACCATTTCTCAATGTCTCAAATATTACAAGTGCTTCTCTCATTAATTGTTAATGATTTTGTTCTTCTTTATAATATAATAATATTATTATTCTTATATATTATAATTATTATAATTATTATTAGTAGTAGTAGTAGTGCTAGTTATACAGAACGGAGCAGAATGGAATATTGAAAAGCGTTACACAATCAGTATGTATGTTTCTTCTTATTGACAAAGGAGAGTGACGAATACACGGAGCCCCATGACGACAACTATGAACCTACTCCTGTTCAAAGAGTCTTCACCCATTCGTTCTCTTTGGTCTCCTCCAGGGACGACTACCTTGGTCAGTAACACCTGAGCGGCAGATCGATCCAGCAAAAAAATATTTGTGTCCACGGGCACAGTGTTCATGTTTTAAAACCGAATTATATTGCGGTCTGTGCTTAACACACATCTCACAATCACTATGTAATACGAGAGAAAAGTGAACAGGAGGTGCGCTGCCACCACGCTCCCAAGTGCACGCTGGCCATCAGCGCAGATGGGAATAAGCCCAGACACACCAAGCCGACAGCTGGAACAGCCTCCTATGGGGTCCTCACTGCTTGACCATGTGTTTCATCTGAAATATGATGTGACTTTTATTTTGGAGGATACCTACATCACAGATTGCTGACCATACACTGTAGAAAAACAGAGCACGACGGGCTTCACACTCTTGAATTAGGAAAACACTGAACAGCTTTGCTTCTGCTTCCCTGTTCCAGACTGCTGCCGAAACAGAGATGACCCGCTACCCAGAAAGCCCCTTTCAATGAAGGCCACCAAACCACTACCCCCTGAGCCAATAGCCAGTGACGAGGTAGTGCTTGACTTAGAGTTTGGTGGTTTTGCCGCAATGACTTGTTAGGTCTAGATGTTTTGCCTCCTTTTTCTGTCTTTGTTCGTTGTGTTTAAAGATACACTGAAGTAGGCAAGGGGACAATTAGCACATCATGTTACAGCTTCCGGTGTTTTTGAAAGTTTCAGGGAGGTTTACGTTTCATTCATACGCTGATTTGTTGTAGGTGGATTACATTGATCCAGAGAAAGACTACATAGAACCTACAGAGGAACCGCCATTTAGTAAGATACATTGCAGTGTGTCACTTTGATAAAGAACCGTTCTGCATCCCATTGTCATGAACAATAAGAATCTAATATCTAATACATGTCGCAGGTGTAAATAGCAGCCCTGTGGTGTCGAAACCCCAATGGAAACTCCCAAGTAGTCCCGGTGAGTTGCACTTCCAGTCACCACCCAGCTATCACTCAGCGCAGCTGCTGTGGGTAATAGTAATTTTGGCTGTAGAAAAACCTCCAGAAACTCAGCTGCTACTTACACTTCAATGGGGGTGAGCATTTATCTCAAAATAAAGAGTCAACCCGTCGTTAGCATTGGCTAGAGGTGAAAAGGATGGCAATCATGAACATGACTATGTAATGATTCATGAGTTTTGAAGGGAACTGATAAGGAGTTTGTGGTTCTAACTTTGGCCTTGATTCCATTTTAGTTGCATATGAGATCCCTCTCCCAGTGGTAGGTCCAGTTTAAAATGATAATACTACACATACTTATAACATACTTAATAACACAAAAATAACGTTGGAATTGACATCTGGCCCTCTGCTTTCACATCTTAAAGGAGAGTGTTCTTCCAGGAAGCAGGTGAGTTTCACATGCATTTATGATTTTTAGTGTGGCTATTTAAGTCATATCTTGCTATTTTGTGTTTGCAAATCAATCCACCTGAAACTAATTATTCTTGTGTCTACGTGACAGATTTTGCCCAAATACACAAACACAAACTTTGCCACCAAAAGTTAGTGCCAGGTAGGCTGGGATTATCATTACCATAGTTAATCTACATTAACAATTCAATAACATTTCAATAATGTTCACAGCCTATTGTGTGTTTTGTATTCACTGGACTAACATTGTCTATTTTACTTCTCCATACTGATCAGACCTCAGGTAAGCAAGATCCACTGAAAAATCTTGTTATCCTTTAAGTCTGTAAATATGTGTCATTCTCATTGGAATACAGGATGATGCTATTGATGATGTCGTTTCTTTTTTTAAATCCAAGATCCCTGAACCATCTCTGGACACTGAATATGAAGTTTGTGACCCAGATGATAGTAAGCGTTTAAAACTAAATCAACCCATATTATTGATACTCATATGTAAAACAAGGAAAAGCTTTCAATGTCAACAATACACAATCAATTATGTTCAAATTCAATTCCTGTGATCCAGGACAGTTTATGACCACTTTTTGATTTGTTTTGTATCTATGCATTTTATCTAGGCCTAAGTGTATGGACTGACAAGGACTCACGAGCATCATCAAAACCAGAGTATGTTTCATCTTTATAATTACAACCCATAGTTTTCCTTTGTTTACATATTAACAGTAGGCTTGATAAATTGTTTCACAAATTGAATCTTTTTTTCTTTCTTTAGAAAGCCACCCAAACCAGCTATCAGACCGGTAAACACTGTTTTCCTGATATGAAATCACCATATGGATGTGTTGCATGTGTTACATTATGTTGTATTCCCTTTACATACAGAGACTAATGAAACACAAGGAATTTCAGAGTAAGTCCACATCACATAATCACATAAGAATTTACATCTGTGAATCATGACTATAGCTCCCTCAGGGGCTATGATAGAAGTCTCAACGGAAGTATTTCTGTATCCCTATAGGCCAAACACTGCCCGTGATGAGCAGTGACCAGCCAATGCCTCCTGACTTCAGACGACCGATGTAAGCTGATGGGAGAGATTGTATCGCAGCTAGTTAGTTGGTTGACATGGTTCAATGGGGTCATAGGGTCGTTCTGAGGCAGTTCCATCACACAGGAGTGGATATGATGCTGTTCAACAAAGATATTTTGGCTGTGCTGTAACCTGTGTTCCCCCGCCCCCCCCCCACCCCCCCGGGCACCCACCCACCCCCCCACACTGCAGGATCCTTCTACCACAAATGTTGAGCAGTAAGTAATAGACCTTTCTCTCCTCTGGATTGGACAACATGCCTCCGGTCAGTGTCAGGACACTGAGACAAAGCACAAAACCGACCTTTGACTGTCGGGACCGGAGAGCGGGACGCTAACTCTGTTTCTCTGCCGTCTCAGAACAGGCCGACTCGATGGTTGACCACGGCCTGCAGGACATGGACAAGGTTAAACACATGCTCAACTCCATTGTCATAACAACCTGTTGGTTCCCCCGGACAATGAGTGTATAGAGGATGGCTTTTGTAAAATAAACATGTCATTTACAGGAGTCCGACATTCACAGACAACCCTGGTACGCCAACACGTGCGGACGCAAGGCTGCGGAAGAGGCCTTGATTCAGTTCAATCGGGTCAGGAAACCATGTCACAGAAAGATCAGCGTCACCCGCACTCACACAGTTGTTCAGGCGCTACACCCCCTCGTAAACACGCCGTGACTAAAACTAGAAAACCAAGTGAGTAATCATTCGAGGTGTCTGTTTTTCCCCTCCCTCGTCAGGATGGCTCCTTCTTAGTGAGGAGGAGCTCTGGGCAGGACGCGGAGCAGCCCTACACGTTGGTGGTGTTCCACAAGGGAAAGGTGTACAACATCCCGGTGCGGTTCATCCAAGCCACGCAGCAGTACGCACTCGGACGGGAGAAGAAAGGAGAGGAGGTGCAGCACATGAGATGTGGAGTGTTTTCCGATGCCTGGATGTGTGTCATTGTTGTGTCTAAGGGACAGGTTGGTCTGGTCTGGATGGAGCAGGTGCATAAAAGGTGTGAGGGGCTTTGTGCACTGCAAAGATGGGTTAATGGTGTGGCATTAGCTTTCAAGTTGCTTATCATTTACATGGGCGTGTTCCGATATCCATACTTACCGCACTTACTATACTTAGTTTGAGTACGTAGGGTGTTCCGATTACGATCACAGCAAAAAGAAGTGTACTCAAAGGACCCGGATGTTGCCCTCAAAACGGTTAGTACGCACAGTATGCAACGGTGAACACTTTCCGTACTCAACGGCAGCGATCTTAGCTACGTAGCGGAAGAGGCGGCTCCAGGCTGAGCCGCGCTCAATTAAAAAATGGCTAGACGTCAGTGGGCGTAATGGATTCACGTGTGTTTGGCGGGTGACGCGGCCGCGCAGCTGATAGTAATTTACGGTAAGTGCAGGTAAGTGCATCATTTGGAACAAAACTAACATCTGAAAATCTGCGCACTTAGTGAGTACGGATAGTGTACTACGTTTAAGTGTACTCATGAAGTATGTATATTGGAACACGGCCCATGTTTTTAGCTATATGTTTTACAGCTTCAGTTCTAACCATTGACCGTTTTGTTTTCAAGTGTAAGTGAAACAGGTGCTATTTGTAGAAGATCACTTCCCCTTTAAGAAATTGCTCTGACGCATGTAACATAACTACCACAACATTCTTGAAAGAATGTAATCTTAAATCAACGGCCAGATCAGTTTTCTTAACATACCCCCTTTCAGCGCTATTAGCGAAATGTGCATATTTAGTCTGAATTCATTTGGTTGACATTCAACCTGAAAATCCTTTGTTAATTATTAGGAACTTGTAAGCGGCGTCACTGCTACGTATGTAGCAACGTAAATATGCTCTTGTCCTTCGATCTAACGTTGCTCTCCTCTGTTCTCTTCAGCATTTCACCAGTGTCTCCAGCATCATCGAGACCCACCTGAAGAATACTCTGGTGCTGATTGACAGCCAGAGTAACACCAGGGACACCACCAAACTACAGCATCCTGTGAGGCCTTAGGTGGGCTCTCAGTGTTGGTCCACGGGCAAGACTGGCGCATGGTCAACAGTGGCATCCTCCCGTCCTCATTTCCTAAGCTAGATTGTGGGCGAAACTCCACTAGCGGCCAATGCAGGAAGAACGTATGGCCAGAATTGAAGGCATTATCACTCAGGGTATACCTCTGTTTAATAATTAGTCACTCAGGGGCAGTTGGCCATCTTGCTCAAGGACGCCATCTACAGGCAGACAGAGCACATTTGAACATTTGAACATTTAAACATTTGAACATGTTAACATTTTATATTTATTAAAAAAAAGATGTAACACCATGTAGTAATATAATACTGCACCATGCCTTGTCCTTATTACAATTGTAGCTGTAGCAGGTTTTAGATGACACACTTTGGTCCAGTCTAATTAACGGCTCTGGGCCCGATAAGAGATTCATCCTACCTCACACTTCACAGCACACCTTCGCCCTCTCCCTCGGATGAACTTTGTGTGCTGCACTGATCAAATGGACTCCAATGCTGTTCATTAAACAGGGAGACGCACTCAAGACTGCACCACGCGTTACTGAGATGTACACTCTCCCACACACAATGAGACACACAAATACACAGTAAGGAGGATGATCCACAACAACTTGGAGTGTGAAAAACAAGACAGAAACGGACATGTGGCGAACGTGCATCAAAGATTTCTTTGAATCTTATTTCGGAAACTACAGTGCCTTTGGTTTGTGCTATACATCCCCCTTTATCTCTCTTCCTCCACTCTCACTCTCATTCTTATATGGTTTAACAAATTAAAGGTTTAAAAAGTTCAATTCAATTCAATGTATTCCACAGTCACATATAACAAATGTAATCAATTGATTGAATGCTTGTTTAGTGTGTGAGTAGATTCGTGTATTTTGCATTTGCCTTTTATTTACTTTGATTTACCTGAATAATAAGAAGAGGAAGACGAAGAAGAAGAAACATTTTGAGTGATGGCTTTCGAGGAAAGACTGTGTGCGTTGATGACTTGTTGATGCGCGTATGTTGTATAGATTTGTATTGAAATAGTCAATTCTGGAGGTAAATGAGAGTATTTATCAGTGTTTCGGCAACAGGGAAGGAGAGGGAATGCCGGGGGGTTGGGGGTGGGGGGGGGTTCTGAGGTGGGCGGTTCTGGATGTTTGATTGACACAGAGTCGGACAGAGAAGACAAGTCTCAAAGATGGCCTCCAGGTTACGGCAGTGAGGGAATGTGTGTTCTCCATCGATACTGAGGGACAAATGATGGCAGGGTTTAGTGAGTGGTTTCAGTGTGTGTGAAAATTCAGAAAACCGGAATTGAAAGCATTTATGCAGAAGATTGGAGGCCAGGTAGTTTTTTGAGCTGAGAGGAGGCCGCATGTTCAAATCTAAAGTTTTGAGAGATATGGGAAGTTGGAGATAGATGCCAGGTCTTTGAGGGTGGGGGTGACAACAGCAAGTTGGAGCCAAAGGGGATATTTATTCAGTGATGCAGTCAGAGAGTGATCGGGAGCATATGGACTTTGTATTGTGGAAGGTGATGGGTGCTGGGTTGGTTTTGGTTCAGGCATGGGGATGCCAATGATGGCCAGGTGGTCAGAGATGGGGAGGTCAGTGCCAGAGAGATGGGAAAGGGGTCCAGTGGAGCTGTCCAAGTCAAGAATGTGGCCACGGTTTGAGTGGGGGAAAGTGACGTGTTGCGTGAGGTTGAAGCAGTAGAGTTGATGAATACAATGGCTGTTCTACAGTGACTGGAATCAATGTGGGTGTGGATCACCCCGAAGCAGGGCGGACGGGGAGATGAAGTAGAGTTGGGTGAGGAAATCCACGAGGTTGGAGATTAAGGATGGATTGGGTTGGTCACAATAGTGACCAGAAAGGTATGGTACCAGAAAGGTTAAATGCCAAGTTTCAAATGAGTATGGAGGTGCGATGGAGATGAGAGTTATCATCACGAAGGATTGTTGCAATTCAGCCACCCTGTCCAGCCTGCCCGTGGTTATTCCATATATGTGAGGCCAGGTGGTGCTGTTTGGTTGAGGGGAAAATAGTCCAAGCATTAATGCCAGGCATCCATGTTGACTTACCGTTTGTTGTGGTAATGAGGAAGTAGATGCGCGTTGCCTGGGCCATAGACAGAGACCGGGATGGAGTTGGCAGAGGAAAAGTTGGAGATTAATCTGGAACGGGGGTGGAAGATGGCGCCAGGTCGCAGAAGTCCGGAAGTGGTAACTTTCCCAGTTGGGCGTTCCTCCAAGTGGACAAAGCGCCAGTCTCGCAGGTGCGTTTTTAATGATTCTGGAGGTGTTGTGGTGACGCTGATGTTGTCGCTGCGTTCCGGATGAGAATGAGTGTGAGGTGGGTAACCCTTCAAGCGCTATGACAGGTTAGCTTTAGTGCTCATTATCGGAAACTTTATTCAAGATTGGTGTTTGTCACCATTGTGAACATGTGTTATTACAATGCCTGTTTAATATCAGTTAAGGATGACAAATGATTTTTTTTTTATCAAATCATCTCTTTGCCGTACATCTGACAGTGTCATGGTTGAGATGGCAATACTTTATAACGGAAAATCCAAAAAAGGAGAATATGCGTTCGTGTTTGCCTATATTAGGTGCTGCAAATCATAGTTTCAAACATTACTTACAATTGCCCCAGTAGGCCTACTTAGTTTGTAACAACCGTTGAAATGTAAACACGTTATGGTAAACTGAACCATTTACGCAATCCATCTAATATTGTTAATGGAAAATGTTGCCTGTCTCAGCCAAATCCATACTCTATTCATACACATCTGTATTTGTAGCGTGGTGCAGAGTGAAGTTGCCCTCCACTACACATTTAATTTGAAAGTATTTTATTTTGTTCTGCAAAGAGCAAAAATATGTATTTCAACATCACAGTTCGCCACACACACACAGTAACTTCGCCCTCAAGTGTGTGTTCTCGTTCTCTGGACGTATTCACGCGAGACTTCCCGTGTCCCTGAACACAGTGTAGCGAACGCGCCCCCTGCTGGTCGAAGTTAGACACTGCATCACGCTAGATAATTACATTTTTCAAACAATAAACCAACCTTTCCTTATCAGAAAACACACAGACAATTTTCACCACACTCTGAACATGAGCTGTACTAAATGCAAATAATAATATTGTAGGTATATTACCCCACTGATGGCTCTGTACGCCACACTCACTGGTCTAACTTTTTAACAGAGTAAGAAGTGACCTGAAGCAGTGAATTAGGAATGGTATTTCATCATTTAGTGCTATTTTTCACTAAATATTTTCAATGTTATCATTTCATGGTAATATTTTTTCTTTCTTTACAAACCACAGTTGCCTTATTAAGAAATAACTACTGTAACCACGATGAGGAATTCTGTAGGA
>OMKI01036289.1:60801-74512 GCA_900302315.1 Phycis blennoides
TATTGGCTGTGTTATTACTTTTTTTTATGTTTAATATGTAGAAATGCACATTTGCAAAGGTGATGTTGTCGTGAAAGTGGCTCTCCTTTTGATTTTGCACTGCCAATGTGGCTCTTGTCAAAAAAATAGTGAGGATCACTGCAATATATGAAACCAAATGGCACACAAACAGCGTGCTGCAGCCATGGAAGCAAGCAAATGAACAAACTCAACTGAGATTGTCCTAGATTCCACCCAACCAATAAAGCCCCATCGTCTTTCGAGTTGTATTTTTAATGCTGCCAGCTTACAGCCCAGAAGGATTTGAAGACAGATGCCACATGGGTTATAATTAGCAAACAATACAAAAACCCCACTATCCACCTCGAGACCTTTAAAGACACCGGAGGACCTAAAAAGAAGCTCTCTCCCAGATCAAGATGCAGTTTTACCCCACTCTCATTAACAACCAGCAAAATCCCTCTAGAATGCTTTTCTCCACCAAGACCTTCCTAGAATCTGGCATGGAACCCTCCAGCTTCAAAATGTCCGCAGTAACCCCCATCCTCAAAGAGCCAGTTTTGGACCCAGAAGACCTCACCAGTTACCGGCCAATCTCCAACCTTCCTTTTCTGAGCAAAATCCTAGAAAGAGCTGTTGGCGACACGCTCCACCAGCACATGTCAAACCACAAGCTCTATGAACCCCTTCAAACTGGCTTCAGAGCACACCACAAATGACAGCCACTTCAGCATCCTCATCCTCCTCAACCTCTCTGCAGCCTTTATAACAATTTCCCCCACCATCCTCCTCAACTGCCAATCTCATTACCTATCCCTCACCGGTGAAGCTCTCTCCTTGCTTCGTATCTCACACAGATAGATAGAACAGGAGTTTGTTGCCATCAGAAACTCCCGTTCCAGACCGGCCTCATCAACCAAGGCATGCCACAAGGCTCTGTGCTTGGACCCCTCCTCTTTGCTATATGTTATAACACCTGCTCCAACTTGGTCAGACAATCCTTCACCACGGTCTCAGCTGCTGTGCTGATGAAACACAGCTCTACCTTAGCACGAAACCATTACCTCAGCTCCCCTCACAGTCCCCCCCTGCCATTTAATTTATTCATCATAATATCCCACATCTCTAATGTGTAGGCTGTTTCTCTCGGTTGTGTTGGCTTATGGGTTTTTTATGTCTGTGTGTTTGTTAATATCCTATTCATTTCCATATGTGTTTTGTAGGTTGTCTATATTTTGCTATAGTTTCTTTCTGCACTACGGGGCTACTGTAGATGCAACGCAAATGGGCACATTTACTGATATTCAGAGAACTCCACAGAATTTGGTTGGAATATTTAGACCCCTCCAAAGATAAAGAATAAATAACAGAACCAAGAAGAGCACTTTGTAAGCTTTAATATATACACTTTACCTTGAGACTGCAGCAAATGGAAGGACCGAATAAAAATAATACAGAACAACTGAGAGAACAACTGTTTTCATCCGTCTTCCTGAAGCATCCATCCATGATCAAATACCAGTAAATATTAACGGACAACACGACTGAAGCTGGATGTAATAAACTGTAGTAAAACCTAGTAACGGCTTCCAAATGAGATAAAGGGTACTTACAGAAGACAGCGCATGCAGAAGCCCTGCACTCAAAGGTCTTTTGGACTTGTCACATCTTGGTTTTTTTTTTAAACAAAGTATGTGGATATTCCAATTCTAAATTAAGGACAAACTGTTCAAAGTCTTGAAACACTTTTCCCTCAAACCAAAACTTTTGCTGAAGTTATCAAACTAAACCACAAAAAAATAAATATCTAAAAACATTTACTGAGGGCACAAGATGAAACGTTTCAACATACGGTAGCCAGACTCCTGGGATTCAGTCTTTCCCCTTCTCCTTTTTATTTTTTTTCTCTTTCTTTTTCTTGTTCTTTTTCTTCTTCTTGGGGGTCTTTGTTTTGGCCGATCTGTCCTTTTCGTTTTCATCGCTGCTGGAGCCGCTACTAACCTTGGTGGGCTTTAGCACATTTCCAGAGTCATTCGGGTCCTGTTTTACCCGGCTGGGCTTGGCTACGGCCTGGCTCTCCTGGTCCATCTTCAGTGGGGGCGTACGTCCGCGGGCCACGGTTATCAGCAGCCTTTCCTTGGCCATCTCCTCCTTCAAGAATTGCTTCTCCGGCAGCTCATGGGGGTGGTGGCCTCGCAGATTAGGGCCGTGTTTACTGTCCGAGGGCAGATAGTCCCCGTGATGGTCTCGCTGGGGGCCTCGGTGGGCCCCGGGTTCTCGGGGGTCTCTCCCATCGGCTGCAGGGTGGCGCTGCTGGAGGTAGGGGCGGTGGGAAGGCCAACCCCTGCTGCTACTGGTGGTGGTGTGGTGGCCAGGTCTCCGCGAGTTATCCCCAGCATGCCTACCGTCTGTGGGGTGTAGTGGCTGCGGCCCAACCAGAACCACAGGGGAGCAGCGCGAGGAAGCGAGAGCAAACTCACAGGTTATAACACTGACCAAACTATGGTCAAACCAAAAACAACCTAGAATTTATTTTAGGGCAGATAATATCAATGTTGATGTACTTACGCTGTTGGAGTCTTTTTGACTGTGACTGGCTATGTGGCTCTCTGCAGAATTTAAATCTCCAATAAACTCCTCACACTTCTTGCAGTAAAATCCGATCACTGGCGTCAAACAATTGTTTCCTGCCAATATAAAACCAAAAGGTTAAGGATGCAAATTTAAAATAAATGCTGCACAACACACAACTAAAATAATTGGACTGATTGGCTCCCTTGAGCTGTGTTTCCAGTAGGCATTTCAGAGAAACGTTGACGCTACCATCCTCTTGGAGTAATTCCTCGAGATCTTTCATCAAGTTTTCCATTTTTTTAACCCGGGTTTGTTTCTCTCTTCTTCTGATTTCCTCGTTGCCATTTCCCTGGGAAGTTGAGAAGAAATGTTCTGCTCAGGGTGTTCGAAGTAGTATAGACGGTGAATCATGCAATTTTCAGAATAGCAAACAGCGTTAGGAAAAGTGTTTACCGCGTGATTTTCTGAGGACAGTTGAGATTTGTTCGCCACATCACTTTTTGTGCGCTTCTCCTTGGTGGCTTTAAGAAGAGGGCATAACAGCATGATCCAGTGACGGATGTAAAAAAAAAAAAAACAACCTTAAACATTACACAACCAGCCCTCTATGTCAAGGCAGAAGACATCATTCAGTAAGCAAATTCTATGAGCAAAACTTCTGGTTCAGCGGTCAGCCACCTAAGCTATTCCAATTCCTAAGGGTAGGGATGGGGATCGGGAAAGAAATGCAGATGCCAATTGAGCAATTCAGGCATTGATAAATCCAGTGAGGCATGTGGAAGAAAGCATCAATATATTCAGGAGACATCCTGATTCAGGAAAAGACTCACCTTTAATCAAAGACTGCAAAGTCTCCAGTGCTTGCCGTGCATTTGCACTATCAAATGCTGGGAAAACTGGTGGGGTATGTTCAGGTGCAGACTCAGGGCCATGGGCAGGGGAGTGTTCCTTTTCGTCCATCTTCACAAAGAGCTTGCTGATGTCCGCGCTGCCCAGTTTGAGGCCCATGTTCTTCAGCATCCCCTGGAGTTTTTCACAGTCCATCTCGGGAGGGCAGGAGGAAAGCTCCAGCCTTGAGGTGGGCTCTGGCTTAACAGCAGCCGTAGACGAGCTGTGGGAGCTCACCTGAGGAGGCGGCTGGAGACTGAAAAGCTCCTTCAAGTTCTTGAACATGGGGTTCTGCTGATATTGCTGCTGGCTAATGATAGGGGAACTCTTTGATGGGACATACTGGTTGGTGGCCGGTTGTTCAGTCTGGGAAAGGTGTGCAGCTTTTTGCTTTTCGGGTACGTCTCCATAAAGGAACGATTCTTCGTCTTCTTGATCGTCTGTCGTTCTGTCGTTGGAGAGTTCCGGACCACTGGACTGGAGCCAGGAGAAGTCGTTCCCAACCCTCTCATGGGGAAGGAGCATACTGTCATGCTCCCTGGTGACCTGGTCCTCCTGTTGATGGCTGGAAGAACTTTGGTGGCCCGGAATGGTGACACAGTCTACCTTTCTTTTGAGACCTTGGTTTGAGGCCTGCTCAAAAAAACAAATAATCTTTCTTAATTTGTCATACCTCATATGCATATTTGTATGAATGTATGCATAGATTTGGAATACAGCGATTGGTGGAATATTGCTCAGCACATGAAGAAAAATAAACAAAAGAAAAAAAGAAAACTAGATGATAACCAAGTAGCAAACTTAAATGGCAAAGGACCTTACCTGTATGGTGAGAATGGCATCCTTGAGCGAGGGTAGCCTGTCCTCCAGTTCTTTGCTGTTCATCACAAGTTTCAGACCTTGGATCAGAGCATTGGCCCCTTTAGAGACAGTGGCACTGCAGCTTCTGCTTGGGCTGCTCGTCGTCCATGGTTCCTGGGTCAGATTCTTCGGGGGACGGTGACTTCCACTCCTGGGGGACTGACTATTGCTTCGAGCCCTGCTCCTGCCCCGGCTGGTACTGCGGCCACGGCTCTTATGCCTCCCCTGGCTTTTCCCACGAGTGCGGCTTCGGGCGCGACTTTTGCTTCGGGCGCGACTTTTGCTCCGGGCACGACTTTTGCCGCGGCTCCGGCTGCGCACGCGGCTTTTACTTCGGCCTCGAGTTTTACTTTTTGCGCGGCTTTTACTTTTTGCGCGGCTTTTACTTCGGACGCGGCTTTTGGCCCTCTTGGCCCGGTTGTGACTGCGGCTTCTGCTCCGGGACCTGCGCTTGCTGGACTCGGAGTCCGAGGCAACAACTGCCTTTATGGTGCTTGCCGACTTCCATGCTTCAGCTAGGTTGTACGCCATATTCCCTTTGAGATAGTCTGGTAAAGGCTTGTTTGCTGCAATGCATCTCAGGAACTCTTCTCCAGCACGCTCGCTGTTGAGTAGCATGTTTAAAAAAATATGTATATGATTAAGTGGGAATGAAATCTGAAGCGCCAGAAGTGTAAGTAATACTCATCCAGAAAATATCAGAACGTTCACATGCAGAAGAGGAAGTGACAATGGAAGTTGTGTCTACACTCTAAAGTGGGTATAAACAACCAATCATAACCATGTGGTGCCAATGAATCTCTGATGTTTTGGTGCATGTGCAGAATGAACATGCCATGGCCATCCCATGGCCGGTGTTTAAGTGACAACTTTTGGAAGATAATCTGCGGATAGTCAAATAATGGGACTCTGTCCTGTCGAACAGCACCGTCTTTTGGATGAAATGTTAAACCAAGGTCCTGACTCGCTGTGGTGACAAAATATCAGACCAGCCTCATCACAAGAGTAAGGGTGATTCCTCGATAAATTCCAAACCTGGCTCTTGTACCAGCAAGGCCCCCCTACTAATCATCCCCTGGTCTCTATCAGATAGCTTCATCATTCCTCACCTCTCTACTGTGATAGCCAGTGTGTGGTAAGTGTTCTGGCGCATACTGGCAGCCGTGCATCACCCAGGTAGGTGCTGCATAGGTGTCTCCACACATACACACACACACTCACTTTGTTAAGTGCTTTGGTATCTTGAAAAGCACTATATTACATGTTATTAATTCATTAACTATCTGAAGGTGATCCAATGATGCAGCAAAAGACAGTAATAGTCCAAATAATGTAAGAACATCAGTGTGCATGTAAGTGCACAGAGAACACACAAGACAACCATCCAAAAAATGTATTACTGGTCAAACCGCTTGTTTTCCCCTCAGAACACTGTTCAACAAAAGAAATTGCTAATTCATATCAGCCAGGTGCACTGTCCTCACTACACAGTCATGAAAACAAGGGGGGGGGGATCAAATTTAAAAAGATGTACGGACCTGTTATCTTTAGGAGTGGCCTCCAAAGTTGATGCACCCCACATCGGGATGGGGTGTTGCTGAGCATTGTGGGGGGGGATGGGGGGTGGGTTGTTCAGAGTCTGGGTGGAAGTATTAGAGACTCACATTAAATGGCAGACAGACTAGTCAATTCACAGGAAGGGGCTGCTCATGCCCCTTCCTGTGAATTGACTGGTCTTTGCCATAGTGATTACCAGTGTCAGTTCTACAGAGAACCTAAAATTGTGCAGATCAAATGTTAGCCTTCATAGAGTATGCAGGGATAGCATTTAATAAAGTAAAAAGATAAATACATGAAGTACAATTATAAAAATGACGTACCTTTAGGCAAACTTGATCATTTTAGCAACAATTCTTTCTATTGAAAGAACGCACTTTTTACTTCAGAACAAAGGTTCGTCTCACTTTGACTTGATGACGGCCGTGCTTGTAAAGTTGTAAACTTGTCTTGTTTTTGTGTATGAAGCTCATTAACCCTACTTACATATAGCTTGTTATACTTCAGCAGTATAACAATACTTTAGAAGTGTATAACAATGTTTTTCTCGAAAGACTTATTAGTTAACTTATATTTAACTTAGTGTCCAGTTGAGTCAATGAAAATGCCAAAACAAGATGAAACACCATCGGAGGACCATCCACGAATCCCTCACAAGACTGTTTAATGTTAATGTCTAGACGATAAGTAGCCGTACAATAAGTAGGCAATAAGATGAATCTGCTGTGTGCAAACATCAACAATCTATATATTAACATGTACAACATGGTGGTCACCAAAGAGTATGTGGTTTATTCAGAGTTTCTGTATGTATAAAATGGAAGTTGTGGATGCTCTCCAGTAAAAGAAAATAGAAGACACGATTGGTTCATCCATGCAACATCACATGTATACGCTTTTTTGTATACACTATTGTAGCTACAGATCTGTGATTCCTTTTGATTTTTCATATTTTCTATAACATTTAAGAGCAGACATTAAAACGACTGTATCACTCAACCAAAGCAGAAAAGTAGTTGTTTGAATTTTTCCTCTACGGCCAATTCCTGTCTCAACATAAATAAACACCAGACATTACCGATAATAATTTATAACAATGATGCCATTGACATCAATACTCCAGGCCTTGACATCAGTAAATAACTGTTAATATTCAAGTTGTATCAGATTGACGTAGGCTGCAAACCTCGGATGAGAGCAATTGCAATGAAACATGCATCTTTCGGGTACGTTATCCACACATGATTATTGGCAAATGTACATCCACAGTTGTTTTTAATTTTGGTGTCATCACGTGTAATTATTGTTCAGTGTCGCAACAGTATCCCTATCATGCCTACCAGCCCATTACCAAATGTAGCTCCGATGGAGTTAGGCTACTGTGAGATGTTCTCCAAATGTAGCCAGGTGGGTGCCATGTGGGTACGTACATTCAGGTAATGGTCTCGACGGGGCCTTGGGACGAAGTTCATGTCCGAGCTTGACGTTTGATAAGGTCCACAAGCACTGTGTGGGAAGTGCAGAGGAGCCTCGGACCTAGGACCGAAGCCGCCCCCAAAAGTAGCTCCATTCGGCGGTCCACGAACCGGCGGAGGACCGAAACCAAGAGGCCTCTGCGGATTCTCTGTATGATTTGGAAAACCACGGTACATATTGTCGGTACACGACCACGATTAAGTGATTAAAACATGCAAACGAGAATAGTCGGTTGTTATTGTAGCTAGGCTAGATAGCTTCTCTCAACTATCTGGTCTGTGCACCACCATAGAGCGAAACGGAAGACAAGGTAAACCGGTGGAGTTTGTTCAAAGTAAAAGCTCCGATTTCTTTGTTATTACGTCCATAATGTATTGATAATCCATATTCATCCATATTACAGAGGTCGTTTCATAAATCTAATGTCATTTCTAAATATTTGAATACATTACACACACACGAGGAAGAGAAAATATAGAAACTTTAAAATCTGAATGTATAGATTTGATTGACAAATATTTCTATTTTATTAAAGGAATGCAAACAAAATGGTACATTTTCACACTTTATTGCTCATTCCATTCAAAAACACCCAGACTTCCTCACATCCAAAATATTATTTACATTTTTTTCCATCACCAGTAACAGTTGGAAAACATTAAATAACGGAAAAAACAGTCAAATCCCCTAAAATAAAAATATTTTGACTGGAAATAAGTAGGCGATAGAACTGTCCAATACTGCCAATGTTGACATGTTGATATCAACGGGTCATACAAAATGCATATGAGTAACCTTTGAACATGGCATTTGTCTTCCCTTTTCAAACGTATCCCAAAGATAAGGCTGTCTGAGTGTGAGGCTGAGGTCATGATAGCAGAGTGCAATGAGAACCATGTTTTGGCAGATTCTTCATGTGGAGAAAGCAGAGCACAATGCACTACCCAGTATTGTGAATATAACACTACACAAGATGCTTAGTAGTTGTTCCCGGTCACACAAAAGGCTTCAGTGAGTGGATTGTTTACCACATTCTGAGTAGCTGTGCATTCAAACCCTTGACAACTTTGTTTTTGTATATTTTATATTCACTCCGAGGAGGCCTTTCACACCATGATGCGATGTTCGAACAGTTTCTTCAGCTGGTGTAATTTCGGCCTTGACTGAAGCCAGACTGGCTGTACTGCTGCCCACCCTGTTGAAAGAACTGTTCAAATTGTCCGCCTTGGTTCAAATTCTGTCCACCTCTCCCACCCCAACCTCCTCCTCCTCCTCCTCGAGCACCTCCCCTCCCCCTGCCACCACCTCCACCTCCACCTCCATAGTGGCCCCCTCCGCCCTGGGGCCCATCCTGACGCTTCTGCCAAGAGGGCATCTCCGGGGGAGGGGCCTCGATCTCACAGGGTCGACCCCCCCGGTCTGGCACGCGACCCATCAGGACCTGGAGACATAAACAACACAGACCAATCATCAATCACTTCCTGATCAGAGCCAGTCCAACTGAAAATGTACATCGAGAACATTTAAAACATTGAAAACGTGAAAAAAAAAAAAAGTAACTACAATTATCAATAGAAAGTGAAGAAATAACAGTTTTGACATCGAAGACGTCATCCATGCATCGTGTTAGAGCGATAATTAAGTTCTAGCATCTAGCATCTAGCCCAGCTAGCGCCAGCCCGTGGCATCTCGTACAGCCACTTCATTTGCTCCTGCAGCGTTGAGCCTGTCCAACCTGAGAGGGTGAAGAAGTAGTACTGCCCAGGGGCCGTGTTCTCACCTCCCATCAATCACAGTCAAAAGTACACTGAAGTACGCAATGCTGGCTCTAACTTACTGGGTCACTTGAAGGGGAAAAACTTGACGACCCATAGCATAGATTCAGATTCAGTAAGCATCACGCTATATTCTATATGCTTTTTGAGGGGAGTGGGAAAGGGGCGGGACCAAAGACCTTTGGGGGGGACCGTGTGTTTCCTTATACCACCAATAGTGGTGGACACCACAACCCTCTTGTAAAGAGCTGCCCCATGTGGTGGACTGTTGGCCACACCTAGCACGTTGCACCTTTAATCAGAGACTCAAATGACTTCTGAAAGGCAAACGTATGGGACTCTTTTGGACCTTATTGATGGCACAAGCCGTCTTCTCCCGTATCTTGCCACTGCTGGTGCGCTGGATCTTGGACAGGTCTTCCCTGGCGGCAAACAGGTGGCCGACCGACACCTTACTCTGGAAGCTGAGGGCAGCGCGAAGAGGGTGGTACACCTTCTTCATCCTCTCTGCATGGCTCTGAAACAATCATTTCATCCATGGTTCAACCCAGGCCAGAAACATGTACATAACTCCGATACACCCACACATTTAATATATGGTCGACATTCATCGGTTGTGATGTCATGAAAAAACTAAAAAAAGATTTGTAAACCCATATAACCCCTGTTCTTTACAAACTGCAGGGTTTGAGGAGTATGTGAGCTTGCAGAAGTTGTCTCCCCCACCATTTCTTCATTGTGTATTCAACTCAATTATGTCAATCAATGGCTGCCAACAGCACCCACTAGTGGCCATAGCAGTAGTTGCAGCAGAACTTGTGCGTAATGAATGAGAGGGTTTCTGGGGGTACCTTGGCTCTGTCGGACCAACCGAAGGACTGAACAGTCACGTCCAGTCGCTTCAGCAGCATCTTCCGTCTGACTTCGTACTCATTGACCAGCGCTTGGTTGAGGGCTTCAATTTTCTCCTTTAAAAAAAAAGAAAAAGAAACATTTAATTTAGAATGCGTTCATCTTGGCCTTCTGCACCTCCTGTTTGTCCATTTACATTTCCCCTCAATCTCTCTCAATTCCATTCATAGAAATCAATCACTTAAATTTTTGAACTATTCTGGTTTACAGACAGAAACATAATCTGAAACTCCTGTGTTCAATATATTAATGAATTGCATATTACTTAATGGATATAGTGCATTTTTCATGTGAAGGCATAGCGAAAGAGTGAAATGTTTACCCAGTGAACAGGTCCAAGTGGTTTCTTCAACAGAGGGTCTCCTACGTGGGTGTTGGGGACCTTGGACACAGCTTCCTTCAGCTGGACGACGGGAGAGGAAACAAGCCACACGCTGAACTACATCTCCAACACATCATGGACACTTTTCAACCTTTTAAAAACTACTCCCATTTCTATATTTGTATACTTATTTAGCGGACACTTTCATCCAACGTGTTTCGAGACACGGGTCATTGGGCTTCAAACACAGAGACACCGACGGAGTCGGGTGACTCACCTTCTTCTCTATTCCGCTGAAGAACTGGAACATGGTGATGTTGGCGGGGGGCTTGGACATGCCCAGGGTCATGCAGATCCCCTTCAGCTCCAGGAACATCGGGGTGCCGGGGCACGAGTCCTGCGCCGCCTTCTGGGGCTTGGTGACCAGGATCATCCTGGACGCCTCCAGCTCCGACACCAGGAACGCTGCAGGAAGAACATGCAGAATGCAGTGTTCAATTTGAATTGGAGGTGCTATATACTGGTCACAAAACTATCAAAGAAATTAAATAGTCCAAATGGATGTATCCAATACATTAGTAGCCAAGTTATATCCAGTGGTCGCTGAACAAATACACACAAGTCATAAAAAAACCAGCAGAGCTCTAATTCATTCATTCAGGTTTAAAAAGAGATCCAGCAGAGCATTCATTCATTCATTCATTCAGGGTTATAGTGACCCAACAGAACATGCATTCATTAATTCAAGGTTATAAATAGACCAAGGAAAGCTCTCATTCATTAATTAAGAATTATAGAGCAACCCAGCAGAGCTCTTATCCATTCATTTAGGGTTAGAGAGACCCAGCAGAGCCATCATTCATTCAATATTGAAGAAAGACCCAACACTGTTCAGATGTATCAAATTCATTCATTCATTCAGGGTTAAAAAGACCCTGCAGATCTAACCTTAATTAAACCATGCATGCTTAAAGAGCGCTCTCCTTACTGAGCAGGAGGGAGCAGCTGGTCTTGTTGAGCAGTCTCTGGGAGACGTCTCCAGAGGTGAGGATAGTGTAGGGGCAGGCCAGCTCAGTCAGCAGACCACTCATTTCAAGCTGGAAGCCCTCTGCCTCACTGGGACCTGGAGAAGGTGGAAGCGTTCGTCAGAGCTGATGGACTTTGCTCGCACTCGAGACAGTTGGTGTAGGACAGGTAGGTGGAATGATTGGACGAGGATATTTTTGCATTAATGTATGCATTACCATTTGGATTATATTTACTGCGTTGTAAATGTATTTTTAAATGTATAAAAATGCATATCTCCATTTGTTGACAAGGGAATTACTCCACATAAGCTGGAGACATGTCAGAACTTTCAACGGAAGTATGCTTGGTTGATTGTACAATCACATGTACAATCTTATAGTATTAATAATGTAATTAATTTAGCACCTGTCATTGAAGAAGATTGAATATACAATTTAAGACACATGGAAACTGCATGAGCCTTTGTGCTCTCCATTGCAGACTATAACTCAGAGTGAAGACCAGGCTGTGTGTCTGACTGCTGCTGTCTTACAGTTGGTGGCATGTACGTTCTCCTCCAGTTTACAGTAGAGCCGGAGCTCTGAGACGATCCAGGCACAGACTTTAGTGAACTCAGGTGAAGCTGCTCCACCTTTAACCGCTGCCTCCAGAGCTCCATCTTCCAGGAGAGGGCCTTGATACCTAGAAAACCCCACAGTGCACTTTATACATCGACGTTTAGTGTGGCTACGTGGACACAGCCTTTGTCACTGGGCACACCTTAACTACGCTTAGCCTGCCTATTAATCTAGGACTGCAAACGCTTATGTTGGAAGATTCTATCCGATTCACCATTGACACAATTTATAAATGCTATGGTAGTGAATTAATGGCCTTGATTGCAGTCAGCCCCTGTCGTATCAACGGTGATGGTTGAGACACCAGGCTTATCGTGCGTTTCTTCCGGGCTGGCATGCATACATTTGCCACGCAATACAACTTGCAACACAGCTTTGGCATTTGACAGTCCGCAGATAGATCATTCATTAGCAGCTGACTGTGCTTGGTCATGCTCATCAAGGTTCACAAAATACAGCCCCCGTTTGGCGTCGCATTAATGGAGTAATCCAATCCAATTCTAAATCTACTGATGATTTCAACGTGACCACATTTAACCTAATTCTGATAGTGTTAGCGAAACGTAAAACAAAATGTTAAATAAGTATCCACTGCCTGACAGGCATAACGGTTTGTTTTTTTCTCACCCCAGATCCTCCAGGGAGTCAACGATATCCGTCTCCATCGCACGATTTAATACTGATAATAGTTGCAGATAAATACAGTTAAATATTCAGGTTCATGTATTGTGTGTTGACTTCAGCGGCTCAGGTGTGGAGACAGAAGCAGCTCAGCTGGCGTACGGGTCCTCGCCTTCTGTTTCTATTTCACGTGGTGCTTGAAGCTGTCCAAGATAATGCCGGCACAAATTGTGCTCAATTTATTACATTTTCAGTATGGAGCATGGACTCATCGTCCGTCGGTCGTTAGCACAACGCATGTTTGCGATGAAAAAAATCAGTACAAAATAGTAGTAAAATCATACGCTATTGGTTATGAAACAACGTTAAGGACCCAATTTGCGGGCTGTCCGTGGATATAAAACGTTTATAAATAAAGGCGGCACCACCCCAACTCTACCACTAGATAGTGGTGTCCGACCATTTGTCTACATTGTCTGTGTTTGCTGTATTTTATACATAAGGACCAGTTGAAGACTGACGCTAATGTCCCGTAAACGTCTTTATCTGCATGCGGTCATATTTCATTGACCGCATGCATTTCAACTATTATTTACTTCTGGTGAGACAATGTATCTGTATCAATAAAGCTTTTCTGTTCGTACTTTCGGTTTAATTTCTCCCTAATTTGATTATCTGTTCTAGCCAATTTACATGCCAACGTGGCCTGCAGGACAGAGCCAAAATAGCTCTGAATAGCTCTGCTGCTGGTGCATGTTTCAATGTTGGCCATCATACACACCGTCATGCAAGACAGACAGATTCAATAAATAGCTTTATTCAAAATGAAACAGCACATCTTTAGAAAGGGATTCCTAGAAATTGAGAATTAGGAGACTTCGATGGCTTCATTCAGGCCATTGAAAGAAATATTCACATAAAGCAAAAAAAAAAAAAAAAGGAATACCAAAAAATTCGAATTACTTTTAAATAATATAATGATGATGTGTTTTGGGCTTAACTGATGAAGGCAGGACATAGCCGACTGTCATTTAAAAGTAAAAGAAAAGTGTATGGACCATTAAAAACATTTTTTTTAT